>OZ010588.1:108595471-108687971 GCA_963932145.1 Acanthosepion lycidas | reverse complement strand
ATCTTGATATAAAATTGTTTCCACTATATAAAAATAGATATTTGCATTTCAAATATTGTTTAAGATGTATGTAATAAAAACAAGAAAAGTATTAAACAATTTGTTTTTTTTTTTGTTAGGTATGTATTCATTTATAAATTAATTTATGAAAAAATATATATATATAATTTTCTAAACCCTTTTATGAAATCTCAAAATATCTTTTGAATACTGAAAATATTTACTGTTTTATGAAAGTCCCTGGAGAAAATAAATCAATTTAAAGTTTTTTAAAACTTCAACTAGAGATGTAGAAAATGACTTCAATATAAAAATAGAAAAAAGAAGAATCTGAAAATATATATAATTTTCTTTTTCTATTTGAGTTCTTTATTTTACTTTGACACTTCTGAAATATTGTTAGTAAATAAAATTGTTTTAATTCTGATAAAACAATGTCACAAAATCCAAAAGATTTTTTTAACTGCAAAATACATAAATTTAGGAGTCAATAAAAGAAAAATTCTTTTAGTTACCCTTGGCACTTGTTAACCACAGAAAATAAATGGTATTTTGTAATTTTTTTGTCACCATACTTTAACTGTCCTAAATCTCAGTGGACTTCCATTTGTTAGAAGTTCTTGCTGTTTCTAATAAATTTAATGTTCTAAAAACCACAAGAATTTTCCTTCCAACCAATTATGACTTAATAATTTTTTTTAAAAAGTAGCTTCATGTTCACAAAAGTAGGTTTATATACACTTTTCTTGCAATTGAAACCAAAATTAAACTTCAAAGATAGTTAAATTAATGTCATATATATATTAAATTTAAAAAAAACAAAAAAAAAACAAAACAAAGGTCATTTATGGACTTAAAATAGTCTTGCTTCTCAATTTAAAACAGTAAAGTAATATTTGTTTTCTTCTGAAGCTGTGTTTAGTCACTTAGGGAAATTCATGTTCTAATATATATGTTGAAGGTTGAGAAACCACTTAAGTGATCCTGGTGCCATAAAAAAGAACTTAGACATCCACAACACAACTGCCTACCTCTGTTAGAAAAATCTTGTAGATAACACCATCATTCAAAGGAAATCTAATTGTAAATGGTGTCTTAAGATAATTGAAGCTCTTTAAAATTGTTTAAGCCAATACAACTAGGAGCATAAACACAGGAAAGCATGCTAACAATGAAACCATTGAAGATGGCTAATAAATTGTCTAAAAGTGCTTGGAACAAGAATGACCACAGGCAGTTTTTACACTCTCTTTGCCTCCAAGAAATGGAAAACTGTAAGAACATTAAAAAAAAAAAAAAAAATACTTGTAAGATTTTCTTTGTCTGCCACATTCATTGCAACGTGGGTATGAGATATATATATATATATATATATATATATATATACACACACACACACACTGAGGTCAACACCAAGCATTGACAAACTTTTATGTTTCAACACAATCTTCTGGCCATGAGTTTTGACTCGGCTATTTATATATGTTGGTCAGCAGTGCATTATGAGTAGTAAGTTCTAGTGTATTATCTTGACTGTTATAAGTAGGCAGTAATGGTTATGTTTCCAATTATTCTAGAGGCTAGTGAGTAGAAATAATTCTGAACCCAATGTGGTTATTTTCTAATTTTTTACTCATATGTATTTGTTCTTGTTTTTTGATTTTTAAGTAACAAAATAATATTTGTGTTAGCATTTTGAGATGAGTTCTTTTGTGTCCTTAATTGAGGAACATTAGATTCAGCATCTATGTATTAAATAATGATATTTATTACTGGGGAAAATTACTTTTTCTTTGGAGATTTTTTTTATGAATTTCCCAAAAAATTTAATACAAAATATAATGAAACCACTCTGATATTTGATTTTACAAAATTAAAAAGAAAAAAAAGAAATCATAAAAACCACAAAAAGAACATCCCTGTTTTATAATTTACAGGGTGCAATGAGTAAATTGTTGCTATTTTCTGTGTTTAATTTTGTGCATACACATTGTTTATTTTTTACTTTGTTGACTACACAGTGTAGTAGAGTGATTTATGCATTGTCTGTGAGAAATAGATCACCATGATGCAATTCAATAAATTTGGGAACAGCATGCTGTACTGCTTATTATTTGCAAAAGAATTTCCAATATGAACAGTGTTTGGGTGTCAATCTGAAGATATTGCAGAGGATTTGGAAAGCGTTTGATGTGTCTAATGTTGAATTCAAAGGTACAGCAACTTGGAAAACTCACTCTGATCATTCTGATAAGAAAAGAACTCCCAAATTTGTTGGTAAGGACCTCAGAAGACCTTGTGTCTGGCAACAGGATTCTACACCATGCCACACAAGCAGCAGTCATGGCTGTCTGACAATTTCTGCAATTACATCACCCCTTACATCTGGCCACCTAACTCCCCAGACTGCAAACCCTTGATTACATGTAGGGCTCAGTTGATCGAGTGACCAGCAAAATTCTTTGTAGCATGAAAGATGAACTGAAGGCAAGGATTATGATAGTATTCACCAACTTAAACAAGGAGACCATCCGGAAGAGATGCAGGAGATTTCAAAGTCACCTGGAGGCTGTAGTTGAAGCCAATGGCAATTTTTATTTAATAAATTTACTCTTGAGTATTTCAAGATATTTTTGTGTAATTTTGGCAAATATATACTTGTTAAAATGAGATGTCAGTGTTATTTTCATTTTTTTTTTTTTTTTTTTTTTTTTTTTTTTTGCATAATTTACACGACAATTTATCCATCGCACCCTGTATATGGAACAAGTAAAGGAATATTTCACTCATCAGGGATATTAAGATAATCTCTTATTATGGAAGGATTAGGCCCAACCCACTTCACAAAAATCTAAAATGGAAATTTATTTTTCTTGAAAGAGCTTTTTGATATTAAAATATTATCTACTCTTACTAATAATTTTAAAAACACTTCACAAATTGTTTTTATAGCCACATTATACAAATACGGATTAATTTCACATACCTGAAACAAAGAATTCACAAATATTTTATACTGTAAAATATTTACTCAAAAATATGGATCCTGACAGTTCTGGAAGATCTTTAACCAAATTATGAATAGAAGCAAAGCGGCTGTGCCCACTAATTATAAATGGCATTGCGGTGATATCTTCCTCGACAGATAAGACGAAGCTCATTGCTGCAAATTCAGTGTTAGATGATAAAAGCTATCCCATTCCCAACTTCCCATGTTTCACTGAACACAATTGCAATAATATTTTCATTACAACTGTAGCAGGAAACCTGCGATTCTGTAGCACAGACACTGGAAACACACTTGCAATGGATTCTGGTTCAGTATAAACTGATGTGTTGAGCGCAAAAGCCTCCTAACTTCTCAATGAACACTCACCTTTTTATACTTTCTTGCCAAGCCAGAGAATTTGCATATTGAGCATGCCTCCAGCCTCGATCTGACACAATGACACATGCACTTCATCATTCCTGTGCCAATGCTCGGACGGTTTGCCTCGCTAGCAATTCACTCATCCTATACACACATTTAGGCTATGTAACTCTTTCATTCTTGGGCCTCTGAGGTAATTCTCCAGCACAACAACCCAAGAAGTCTCAAGACTTATCAAAAACCTTGACCCTAAGAATGCCACTGGCCCTAACAAAATCTCAGTGGTTGTCCTCAATAATATCAATCTCGAACTATCTTTGATCCTAGCAATTCTATTTAACCACTACCTGATGGAGAAATCCTTTCCAAGTCTGTGGAAAGTGCCAAGCATATGCCCAGTTTTCAAGAACACAAACTCATCCTCCTCTCAGTATAGACCCATCAGACTCTGCAGTATTAATAGCAAGCTTGTTGAGGCTATAAGCAACAAAGTTGTTGAGCATCTATATAAGAACAACCTCTTGAGCGACAAACAGTACAGGTTTTGATCAGCCCAATCCATGCTGATGTCCTAACTGCCATTACTCACAGAATCGGTGAGGCATATACCCCAAGGGCCATAGCATTAGATATTTCAAAGGCCTTTGACAAGGTATGGCACAAAATTTTGCTCCTCTAGCTCTCCAGTTATGGAATCACTGGAAGAGTCTTCTCAGTAATAAAGTCCTTCCTAATGAGTAGGTCTCTGAAGGTAGCTGTTAATGGCCAGTCCTCTGAGGCTCTAGCAATCAACTCAGGCATCTTCCAGGGATCTCTTCTCAAACCAACCTTCTTTTTAGTATACATAGATGTTTTTCTCAGTATAGATTATTTGTAAATATCTATATTAATGATACAATATATGGTGCATTTTCAAAATTTGTGATGACCAGAGATTAACAGCTGATCTCTCATCTGATCTAGCCTCTTAGTGTGGGAAAAATAAGCTGGTTGCATTCATTGCCCCAAAAACCAAACTATTTACATTCAGTCATTGCCAATCAGCACAGAACTACCACCAGTCCTGATGAAAGTATGTCTCCTCATGAAGGCCCTGTGCCTTGATCGACTATTGGGCCTTAAACTCACCTCAAACTCCATTGAACTCATACATATGAACCATCACTAAAGATGCAAGAAAAATGGTTGCTTTCCTGTAGTTCCTACTTTCCAGTCTCAATAGAGTCCAAAAGTTTCTCTGCCTCCTTGTGGGTGACAAATTATTTTCCACCCTGCAACCCCTCTCTCACAGATGGGATGTGGCAAGCCCCTCACTGCTCTATTGCTATTTCCATGAAAAGTGCTTTGGACAAACTGCATTACTTGGTTCTGCCAGTTCTAACCTTCACAGCTACTCAAATATTAGCAAACCATCTTCATTTCCTCTGTATTCTGTTGGTGAGAAGTAATTCTACTGCTTTGTGGAACCGATTCCCAAGATGATGTTTCCCCAATCACTACAATCTTAAACCTGTTCAAGTCTAGGTTTAGCAATTATCTTCCCTACCTATTCTCATAAACTGTGCCTCTTACTCTGTAACCATTTACATCGAGTGGTTCTTGGACCTTGTACAAAATGAACTTCACATTAAAAAAATATTTTATTTGCTCAAAAACATAGCTATATACATTTTCTTTTTAATTTGAATAATAGTTATACAGCTGTCAATTGATGAGATCTTGACGCCAGTCTAGTATTGTACTTAAATTCATAAATCTAGGCACCATAGTGAAGAGCTCTTCTGAACAATTACCATGAAAGTATTTATAGAAAAAGCTCAGGAAAGCTATATTACAGCAGAGCGAAAGTGACTGAAAAAAAATTGCATTGGGGCTAGGAGGGGAACCAACCCTCCACAATAAAACACCTATCTACAAATAACTCTTAACAACAAAAACTGACATTGCAAATCTGTTAGCTGAAACCTTCTCCAAAAATTCCATCCAAGAAAGCTTCAATAAAGAGTTCTTAAAGATGATGAAAAAAAAAAAAACACATTAAACTTATAAAAGTCGGAAGGCTATAACAAATTCTTCACTCTCCTTGATTTCAAAAACACAATAAGGAATACACAAAATTCAGCTCCTGGATCAGATGAAATATCATATTTTTAAAACCATTACCCACAAAATCCCCAAAATACCTTTTTAGACATCTTCAACCACATATGGACAAACAATAAAATCCCAGATAGCTGGAAAAAAGCTACAGTAATCCCCATACCTAAATCTGGAAAAGACAAGAGATGTCTAGAAAATTATAGACCCATAGAACTTACCAGCTACTTGGGCAAAACATTTAAAAGAATACTGAGCTAAAGATTAAACCAGTATCTTGAATCAAACTCTCCACTAACCTCCAAATTGGTTTCAGAAGGCAAAAGAGTAAAACAGACAATTTGGTGCAATTTGAGGCTTTTATAAGAAATGCCCTTGTAAGAAATGAACACATAGTTACTATATTCTTCAATCTTGAAAAGACTTATGAAACAACCTGGAAATATGGGATCATGAAAGACTTCCATAACCTTAGACTGAGAAGCAGACTATCTACCTTTATACACAACTTCATAACAAACAGAAACTTCCATGTATTAGTCTCATATTGTAAGAACCAAGGTGTACCCCAAGGCGGCATACTGTCTGTAACTTTATCAATATAAAGCTCAACAACATAATTATGTGTTTAAATCCAGGAACAGACTGTTCATTGTATGTGGATGATTTTTTTTTTAATTGCCTACAGATCGAAAAGTGTGCACATCATTGAACAACAGCTGCAACTATGCATAAACAGAATCAACAAATGGATCATTGAAAATGATTTCAGAATATCTGAAACCAAAACTCATTGTGTCCACTTCTGTAAAAAGAAATGAAAAAGGCACAATGATCTAACCCTCAACCGCAATGGAATAGATTAAAGTTGCAGACATAGACAAATACCTTGGAATGCACTTTGATTTAAAAAAAAAAAAAAAAAAATCAGCTTCATCCCCCATATCAAAAACTTAAAACAAAAATGCCATCAATATATCCAACTACTACATGCTATTGCAAATACTGAATAGAGAGCTGATAAACCAACCCTATTAAAATTAAACCAAACTCTAATTCACTCCAAATTAGACTACGGATGACTCCTTTATGGGGCTGCCAGGAAGTCCTACCTAAAGAAACTAAACACCACTCACCACCAGGGACTGCAGCTTGCCCTGGGTGCCTACAGCACTATTCCAATTGAAAGTCTTTACATCGAAACTAGCAAGATGCTGTTAACACTTTGTCAGCAAATATTAGTACTACAATGCTCCACCAAACTATACTCATACCCAAGCAATGCAACCTACAAATGTGTATTCCACCCACAGTGTGAACACCTCTACTCCCGCAAAGAAACAGCCATCAAACCTTTTGGGACTCTCCATGGAAAACCTAATAAAAGCAGCTCAGATCAACATCAACATAATCCCTGAATCTGCTTTAATAAAAAATCTTCCATGATTACGAAAACAACTCAATTTTATTGAATCTTACTAAACTCCAAAAAGCCAACACTGACCCTGCCACCTTCTATGAAAAATTTCATAATATCCTCCCAAAATACTCTCCTGGTTATAAACAAGTCTACATTGATGGATCAAAAGACTCTAACAGAGTAGGATGCTTTGCCATTCTAAGAAGACACAAAAATAAAAAAAAATAATCATTGCCAGATAATGCTTTTCAATACTGAAGTAACAGCCATACAGCTAGCCTTGGACCTAATAACTGAAAACAGGTCAACACATTTCATTATTCTCTCAGGCTTGCTATCTGTACTGACGGCCTTCAATACTAAAAACATGAAGAAACCACTAATCACCAAACTCCTGAAGAGATTTAACTCAATAATCAGAAAAACATCATACTGTGTTGGATCCTTAGCCATATTGGGATTCTTGGGAATATCAGGGCTGATAAGACATCCAAGGAATCTCTCTCAGTGAACATATCAAATACATAACCCTCTTTATAGACTTGGAAGCCTCAATTAATTCTTGCAACCTTAATCAATGGCAAGAAACATGCAATACATACACAAACAACATTAATTGGCAGGTTAGAAAACAATACAGTAAGAATGGTTACACAAAGCAATACCACCTCTCATAGTATTTTGTGATTTAAAATTATAAATTTTCTCCTCATAAACTCAGAAATATTAATCTTGTATAAAATAAATAAAATATTCATTTCTACTCAGTTTTGCAAATTCTGAGATTCATTCATTAGGAGACAAATTAATTTTTCTTTATCTTGTTTCATATTTGTTTTTCTTAAAAGATATTAAGTTATAATGAAAAATGATTTGAATTTGTTTTTCATAAGACACTATTTTATGACAAAAGCATTTTTGAATTTCTTCAGAATTTAGATATGAATACAACTTTTGAGTGATATGTGTAGTGAATTATTTTCATTTTGGATAGGTATTTTTGAAAATTATTCTAAGTAAATTGTTAATTTAATGAAGGGACTTTTCTATTAGCTTATTAGATAGATTTCACTTCTCAAAATATTTCTTAAGGATTTTTGTCATATTATCATAATATTTATTTGTGTTATATTATAATATTCATTTAAAACCATGGGTGTGTGCTTGATGTAACAATAATTACAATTTATATTATTGAATAAAAACTAAAACAAAGTTTTGTTCTTGAATGTATAAGGTTTATGTTTATCTTACTGAAAACTTAGTTTGAATAATCAATGACTTTTGGTTCACATTATTTCCATGTTCTATGTGGCCTTTTGGATTTTGCTTAATAAAGTTCTATAATTCAATTATCCTCGATGATACTTTGGAGATGTTTGGATCCTTATATTGATTATAATTTGAAGGCATCCATTTACTCTCTGCTGGAATATCCTTAATTGGTTGAACTTTGAATTCAATTACAAACAGATTTAAAATTTAAGAGGGTAAAAGATATATATACTGTAACATTCGTCATTTGGTGTCTCTGCTCATGTCTATATTAAATAGATATGAAATATTGAGATTCATCATTGAAACTTTCTAAGAATATTTTAAGAATCTAAATTATTTTCTTGTACTATTTCTTTTGTAAAGGTTTTTTTTTTCTTCCTTTTTTTTATTAAAATCTGTGTTTTGGGTAATTTTCAGTTAAATGATTTTCTGATAACCATAGATATTTGCTTCTCTCTTCAATGGTATGGCTATTTTTTCATTGAATATTTTGATGGTACACTTTTTTATAAGTGGGTGTTTTAGAGAAATTTATTTTTGAATTCCTTGTTTGATACTAATGAGTGTGTTCTTATCTCAGATAATAGTCTTGACTGTAAATAACTTCAGTAAACAATGAAAAAATTGTCTTAATAGTATAACATCACATCAAGTAAGTCACCAGTTAATGGATGTTAATAATGTCACATCAGAGTGGCTAGATAATAGGTGAGCTATGGGAGGAAGGAATATTTTTGTAGTTTGCATTCACCCCCACCCACCCATTTTGAGCATTATTATATCCATGATAGAGTAACACCTTAATACATGGGCAGAACAGAATAGCTGAAAGAAAAGTAATGACAAACATGCTTTGTTCTTAAAGAGATTTATACTGCTAAGTCATTTACAAAATTATATGCACTTATTTACATGTGCCCTACACAGAGAAACTATAACACATGTATATCACACACGCGGTATGAAAATGAGGGGAAAGAGATAGAGGGTTTTACTTTTAATAATTGTTAATGGGAATTTGAGCTACCAGAGGATTCTTCTGTATTCTGGAGAAGCTATATTTAGGATTCCAGTCTCAAGAAGGTTGGATTTATCTTCTAAGTCAAATGAAAACTGCACTATAGGCTTGTAAGCTGCCCCAGGAACATGTCTGGATGAGACAAGGCCTTGCCTGTGCTAAAAAAGCAACCACTTGGGTTGACTCCTGGAAGCTGACTGATAAGACCATAAATTTATCTAATTGATAAATTTAGTGTGTATGCTAGAATTAAAGTTTAAGCTCCAAATGGACAAAAATAGTTGTAATAATACTATTTTGGGGTTACAAACAGGATGTCAGCTACGAATTTCCTCAGAATACCATCACAATAGATGAAAACATAAAAATTTTCATTATCTTTGCTGATTTTCATCCTAAATTTGGTGAAAATTGATCTGATTCAACAATACAACATGGTTTCTGAAGTTTCTGTACCATTGTCACATTGACTACCAGCAGTGGATAGAAAAAACTGGACCATTTGAGGACCCCATTCATGAATCCAATGTTCAACTTCTTGAGACCATCCACCAGGAAACAGGACTTTATCTTGACAGTCAATGCAGCTGATGGGAAAGGCGGGACTTCAACTAATGGACCACAATGAAGGCGATTATTATCTGAAGAGATGACTGAGGCCCTAGAAATGTTAGTTAATCAGAAACACAAGGATAACTTTCTTCTCAATCGTCAATTATCTACAATCCTCTCAATTGTGTAAAGTTGAAAAAATTTAAAGATCTCTGACTCAACTGCTTTCAATTTGCGTGACAACATTCCATGGGTAAGAATTGATCATACTTTGCATGAAACTCTACACCACTTTGTAGAACTGATTGGTTTGTATGATGGTTATGGTCTTGGGAACCTGTCCAAAGAATGTTTGAAGACAAACAAGGATATTAGAAATTACTTGCAATTTTTAGCCAGGAAAATCTCTCCTGTTGATCAGCTCATTGATGTCATATCAAGACTCCTTGAATGTTCTAACTCTGTCTTAACCAATCTTATAATTTAGTGTCAGCCAAAAAACTAATGTACAAAATGGGGTGCCACAGATCATACCATATACTCACATTCTCGGCTGTTCAATTTGCCGAAGAAGTGGTATTCCAGTCTTGTTGAAGATATATTTATTGATTAATAAAAAGTACACCAAATTGTCATTTTGAAACTCTTGAAATTTTAGCATGAATTCATGCTATAAAGATTTTTAGAGACGTTTTTAGAGGTGTTTTGCTGAATAGCATTTTCTAGGATCTTTGTTTTGAAGAAAGTTTGGATTTTATTTTACATGACTCTGTCCTGCTGTCTGTTTGTCTGTCTGTCTGAACCCATGTCTGTCTTTTTTGATGTTATACAGCCCTAATCTTCCCCTTTTTATACAATTGAAACTTTTATCATACCATTAAATTGGCCTTAAGCATAGGCTTCCAACGAGCCCTCAACCAACCTCTAATCTTTATCCAAAATGAAATTAGTGTTATTTTTTTTTACCTTGGGGTGGCAATGCCCAAATAAGGAAATCCCACTCCAAATCCGCAATTCTTGAGAAATTTCACCTTTTATGAACTCAGCTTGGCCATACACTTCCAAAAAGAACATAATTACTTATCAAAAACAGATTGGGCCAAGCTGTACATCATCATATCTTTATTTCCAAAGTTAGCCCATCCAGGCCCACTGTGCCACATGACTTCATGTCAACCAAAGGGAAATAACTCTTTTTGTATCCCTACATTCTTTCATCATTAACTTATAAATGGGGACCAGTGAAAATTCTACAAGTGTTGACAACTTAGATTATCCTTTCTCTTGTCATTTGCTTGTATCTTCTTATTTTCTACCTTATCCTTTCTAATCTTTTGCCCAACCATATTTTTATAGCCATGTTATACAAACACTGATTAGTTTCACATATTAAAAAAGAAATAATGCACAAATTTTTTTTTTTTTTTTGCTGCATTCCCTATTTTTCTACTTTATCATTCTTTTATTCTCTCTTCAATAAAGAATTTTAATTTATCTGATTTTTACACCTTTCCACTCCAACTTGCCTTTCAATCTTTTACTTGTTATCTCTTCATATCCAATCAGCAAAGCCCATCTCTGCAATGGCTGTCTTCTCTCAGCCCCTTCTATGTATATTTATATAAAACAAAGCGCAGTATTCCTTTCACCTGGGGTTTCCTTGCATTTTTCTCTAGCTTTATTACTTATTACCTTTTCTCTTTCTTACCTTCTTTGCCCATTTCTTGTCCTCATTGCTTTTCCCCTCACAAATTCTTTCCTGTTGAATATTATATAAGTTTCCCAGTCAGAAATTATAACTTATTCCAACTGAGAATTGCCAGGGATTGGGCAGATATTAAACTCTGATCATAGATAGAAAAATATAATAGTTATACATACAATCATCATCGTCATAGTAGGAGTAGTAATTTCTGTAGTCTTTCTAATCTTGGTTGCATTTTTTAATAAATCTACATATTCCATATATTGCAGTGACTGAAAATGTTAAATCATTAATTTTTTATATGAAGTCTTATTGAGTGTGTTGAGTACTTCTTTAAAGAAATGAAGTTTGATGTCTGTTTTCTTGAAATAACTATTTTTTATGCAAGGAGGCAGAAATACCTCCGATATAATAGTAAGTGTCTTCATCTAGCTAATGTCTTACTATTATGTAGCAGGTATTTCTGCCACACTCTGTATTTAATATTTATCTAACTTTATTTTCTGTATTTTTAATTTTGATTAAAAAGCTGTTTAGTTATGTCTTAATTATCTCCCTTTTGATTTTTAGTGACTTACTAAGTGTAGTTTAGATGTGGCACAAGTCTGAAAGTAAGGGATACCCAATGAGAATCATACTCACTTCTCAGTTGTAATTGTTCTAGTGAGACAAACTTGTTAACCCTTACACCATGCTGAGGTGCCTTCCCTTTGATTTTTATGATACCTAAAATAAGAATAAAATGTTATGATTATTTTTTTTCCTTTTATGAAATGTTATATTAGATGTGGTATAATAATGGGTTGTTTTGCAAAATCCTTCTTGCTTTAAAGAATAACATTTTAGTAGAAAATGTAAGTTCTGTTTTCTCTGTATTCCATTATCATAGAATACAAACACATTCTCATCTTAACTGCTTCTGTTTCCATATATAAATGTGTGGCAGTGCTTCTACAATATTCTCTATCATCAGTAATATCCATTTTGGGCTTTGGACTTATCAAATGGTTTCTAATATTAAAAAAAAAAATGTCTATGCATAAAATGTATTGGTCAATTTTTACTTTAAAAATGTAAATAAAACTCTTTTAATTTTCCTCTAACTAGTTTATTCGCATTGTCAAAAATGATCACTGAATTTAAATAATTTCTCAATTGGATTGATTTAATTTCTGCTGAAGTAATCTAGGATTTTTATATGTACAATTAACTCTATTGTCATGTAAGAAGTAATTTGCTTTTTAAATCATTCAAAGCCAAAATATATGAAGTTTGAATGAAACAAAAATAAAAAGCACTCGCCCAAGTCGGAGATAATAAATTTGAATTATAGTGCAGCTGATTTTGAGAGTGCTATCTGGGACATTAGACTCGTCCTTGAGGATATAAAAATAACACCTAAGGAGGAATTACACATTCTTGGTTCTCCAGCCTTTCCAATAACAATTTGTGAGTGTTTGGATTCTAAGTATGTCATTCTAGCACAAATGACTGAGAAATTGCAATTAAATGATGCACACTCAGCCCTCTACCCTCTTGAAGAACAGTTTTTCACTACTGAGGTTCCTTTACTCTCTCCGAAGTGCCCCATGCTACCTCAAACAGGATTTCTTAAACAAGATGGATATCACAATTAAGAGATGTGCAGAGTTAATTTGCAATGTTAATTTCGATGACATAGACTGGAGGCAGGCAAAGCTCCCTTTGAATTTTGAAAGTCTGGGCCTTCAATCAGTGGTAGACTTGGTCTTTCCAGCATATCTTTCTTTACTTTCTTCCAGATGTGAATTGATGAGATACTTGAGGGATTGTTTCAATGTTTTTCAGGTAGTTTTTTCAAACAAGCTTACAGCATCTGGGCCCAAGAATTACTTTCTATCCCACACAACACATCAAAACAGAAAAGCTGGGATAAAATAAAATGCGTGGCCAATTTTACTAATTTGAAGCTCTCTCTGGTTCAGCACTGCCTCGCTTATCTACTATTTGCTTCATAACCGACTAGTGGCAGCTGGCTCAATGTGGTGCCGTCTTCATCTACTGGTACCCTTCTAGGTGACGAGTGCACTCAAGTCAGTCGTGATCTGTCTTGGGCTCAAATTATGTGAGCGTCACAGAGGCAAATGTGGAGCTTCCATTAATGAACTTGGTTTGCATTCTTTCTCCCGTCGTCGTAGTGCTGGCTGCTTTCCAAGGCATGAAGCAATAAATGACATCATCAGAAGAGGTCTGGATGCAGGTGTGTTCCCTTCCCTAATCGAACCCGTAGACCATGGTGATGGAAATCGGCTGGATGGGATTACCATTTTCCCTTTTAAAATGGGGAAGTCGTTGATTTGGGATGTAACCTGTGCCAATACATTTTCAACCAGTAATTCGATCAGGTCCGCTATTGAGCTGGAGTCTGTCACTTGGGACATGGAGATAGAAAAAAAACAAAAAAAAACAAAAAACAGTTAAATATTTTTCTCTTGCATACAGATTTATTTTTACTTCTGGGGTTATTGGCTCTCGATTGATGGTGTTCTTTCAGAGAGTTGTCGGGATGGCGTCTCTATTAAGGAACAACAAGCCTTGCAAAATGGAGTAGCTCTTGCAGTCAGTGTGTCTCACTGGTGATGGTGAAGTAATGCTTTCTCCATCATTGTGGCTAGCAGAGGAAAGCAAAAAAAAAAAATTGTTTTTGTTTATAGATAATTTGTTGAAATAAATATTTGCTTTAAAAAAAAAAAAAAAAGTTAGCAACATGATCACTCAGTTCTGTTTACTAATGAGATATTCTATATTCTCATTACTAAGATATGGAGATCAAGTTGTGTGGCCAATAAATAGTCACATTGGGTTTTATATTATTGAATAGATGCAAATTCCAAATTTATTCCATTGACATCTTTAAGGGGCATCTAATAAAGAAGAAACTCATAACTAGATTACAGGATTGTTGTTAACAATTATATCATGGCTTATTTAATCATGAAATTCGACTTGGAAAATGTTTTCTGAAATGATCTTAGACAAAAGGAGTGGATTAACATGTCAAATTTGGAAAAAACCAAACATGTCTTTTAACATCAGAATAAAATGAGGGCACTTCAACTCTAATCTTTAAATCTAGTTAATGGTAATCCAATTGAAAAGTAAATTAAGATTATTGGAATGTTTTATTTCAGTCACCTTAAAATCAAAAATTTAATTAAATATAAACTTTTCTGTTTTTCAAGACCGCTTAAAAACTATTTTGTTTTTACTTCTTGTAAACTTTTGTAGGTTAATATGCGTTTAATTTCATTTTTTAAAATCATTCATTGTGTAAATTCATTTTCAAGTTAAGCGGCATTCTGAGTTGTGATTTTTGATTGGTCTAAGGAGTATATATATATATATATATATATATATATATATATATATATATAGCCATCTATTTTCAAGATGAATCTCAAAATGATTTGAATAAATGTAACAATTTCTTTTTACATTTTCAGTCTTTGAACTGAGATGCATTTATATTCTTTAAGCTTGTTCTGTACTTGATTATTTTTAATGTCTGGGTTATAATTTGTAAGGAACTTCTGAAAGCTACCAAATAAGATATTATTCAAATTTTGTTGGGTTTAAAATTTTCAGCACACCCTGATACATGCTTATGTTGATGCAATGGATTAACATTGTCCAAAGCTGATCTTTGTTCAAGGATTAAGCAGAGAATTAATAATACAAATATAAAATTTGTCACTTAACTGACTATTCAGCACACCAACTTCAGAGTTTTGTAGACGAACATTATCATAATCATTCAGTTTACTTGTTAGGAAGTTTTAGCAATTCACTGCTGTTTTTTTTTTTTTTAATATATATTAAAAAATAATTTATACACTATTTATTGGTGCTAGGTTGTTTTTGTGTGTGTCTGAATGACATGATGAAGTGAAAAATAGTTTTTGTGTAATGCATTTTGTCCTTTAGGACTTCATTGAACTATATTTATGTTTACATTGATGTGACTACATATGTGCTCGCAAAGGAAACTGGGGATGTTGATAATATAATTTTTTTTTTTATTATATGTTTAGGGTATATAATCATCAGATTTCATTTAGATTTTTTTTTCTTTTTGTTTGTTTCCCTCACTTTCGTTACCAACCACCACCTTTTCCTTCATCTACAGTTGCATCAATGTCAACATAAAAATTTAGTCTGTAGTCCTAAAGGACAAAATGTGTCACACAAAAACTTTTCTCACTTTATCCTACTTCTTCCCACTAAATTTTTTCTTGATATATAAAAAATTTATTATACATTTTCTATAAATACTTTCATGGTAATTGTCTGGATGTCATCTCACCTATGGTTCCTATAGTCTGTTAATTTATGCACATTACTTGATTGATAGCAAGGTCTCATCATTTTACAAAATAGCTAGATGCAATTGTAAGTTTTATGCTAACAGTTTAGTTTCTTGCACTTCTCACTTGTGGAACTCTCTTCTGGCTTCATGCTTTTCAGTCAAGTTTGCTCTTCAAAAGATTTAAATGCAATGTCAATTGTTATCCTCTGTCCTCTTAAATTTTGTTTTTATTTTTCTTGTTCCTTAATAATGCTTTTCTTATATTCTTTCACTCAGTAACCTTCTATCTGTTAATGGCTCTGTTGCTCTGCATAAGATGAAATGATTTAAAAAAAAAAAAAAATTGTTTTTCCATATATAATAGAAAAATGTTTTCAATTATTTGAATAACAAATGAACAGTGATTTTTATGTACATGGATTTGTTATTGTAAATCTCAAATGATGCACTTTATATAATTGATTTCAAGCATGGAGTACAAAGTTGATCAGATTATATTCTTTAGTGAATTTATGAAGGTAACTCTATCATCTTGTATAGTTATAATACTTGGCAATGTTTCATGCCTCAGGAAATTATTGATTTTTGTAGTCATTGCTCACATTTTATTAGTGATTTGTTTATTAAGATATATTTTTAAACTTTTCTTAAAGAAAATTTCTCTTCAGACTTTTTTATAATTGCTTATATTAAGTTTTATCTAAATTCCTGAGATGAGATATTGGCTCTGTTTTACATTTGCTATTCACACCAGTTTCCAAATTATTGGAATCTTTATCACGGTATTCTTCTCTGTCCATCTTTCTGTCTAAATTTCTGAAATTAAATTTGTACATCGTTTGCCCAAGTTATGGTGATTTTCTAAGTGTAGCTTAGATGTGAGACAAGGCCAAAAGTATGAACTCACTAGTTGTAATTGATCTAGCAAGACAAGTTTGCTAAACATTACACCATGTCGGGGTGCCCTGATTTTCTAAGTGCAACTTAGATGTGGCACAAAGCTGAAAGTATGAGGTACCCAGTGAGGATTGAACTCTCTATTCGGTCATAATTGATTCATGAGACAAGCTTGGTAACCATTACACCACATTGAAGTTCCCTGTTTGCCCAAGTTATGAATGAATTTACTTTTAAAATAATCAAATGTTCTTATTGGTAGCAGATATATTAAGAATTTTTCAATATATAGATATTTGAAGGATATATAGATAATTGAAGGTATATATAGATATATATTTTCAACATATAGATTTACTTTAAACAGTGTGTAAATATTCTAAATATTTTGTAATATTGAACTATGATTCTAAAACTGTTGTTTGTTTTTTGTTTTTTTTTGTTTGTTTTTTGTTTTTTTAACTCTAATCCACGTCATAGGATTTTTCTTTACCAGCTAAAATAATAATTTTGAGTTTCTTGTCAAAAAAAAGAAAAGAAAAAAAAGAATGAATCACAAAATACAATCTTGAATCAATTTGGTTTCATTAGTTGTATAGATGAAAATATGAAGATGACAAGTCTGTGGACATTTCTATATTTGTATATAAAAATCTTAATCTGATATTTTTATTGTTTGTTTTTTTGTTTTTTTTTTTTGACACTTGTTAATTTGCATAAAACTTTCAATAAGAATGCATCAGAATATTTTTAAAATATTAAATCAAACAGAATCTCATGTCACTAAACAATCATATAAGAGAAAAAAAATTACCTTTCCAGGTTAAGTAAAAAATGAAACCTACTTTTTGAGATTAAGATAAATCTAAAATTGGGCAATTTGGCATTACTTAGAGAAAGACAAGAACTGAAGTAATAGTGAATCAGTCAGTAAATGAAAACCTGTTTTTTTTTCTAAAGTTATTACAATGCTTGAAAAATGATATTCATTATTGATATAGACAATTCATCCTGAAAGAGAAATGTTACAATTTACTTATCTACAGAACTGATATTAAAGAAAGATAGTATGTGTAATTATTACAGCTATGTTAATATTTATTATGTAATTTGGAAGAGATTGTAGTTAAGACTAGTTTAACCAATTAGAGCACATTTTCTGTATAAACACAATCATCGTTAAATTATTTGGGGGAAGGAATTAATTACAATGAAATCAGATTTAAATGCCACAGATTTTTAAATTTTTATTTCTGAAAAACTTAATTTTATTGTAAAATTTGTAAGACAGGTTATTGTTTCTGTTGTAACAATATTACAATTATTTGTTGGCACTTGTATTACTTTGTAATAGTAGATGGTGTTGGTACTTGTATTACTTTGTAATAGTAGATGGTGTTGGTACTTGTATTACCTGATAATGGTAGCTGTGTGGAACAGTATCAGGAGGCAATTGAAGGCTTAAAAAAATTATTTCATTTTATTTAAACAATTGAGCAAACACATTCTTACATTTCCAATTTCAAGCTAATGGCTAAATGAAGCTTGTAAAAACTGGTAAACAATAATTTCTTTACATTATTTAATTTGGAGAAATGTAGAATTATAAGTAAAATTTACAAATTGAAGCATTACATATATTAAAAATTATCACTTTACTGAAAGAGTTCTTTATGATAATAATAAGTTTAAAAACTTTTACATTAAGCAATTTTATCAACAATATTTTAAATATTAGGTTGGTGCAGAAATAATGATGTAATAATGTCGTTTTTTGACATTAGAAAATACGTCAAAAAACGACATTATTACGTCATTATTTTTGCAATAATAACAATAGAATCACCATATTTAATTAAACAAACTTTTTTCTAAATTTTCAATCTTTTTTTTTTTTTTTTTTTTTTTTCCATATTTCTACATTTAAGACAGGAATATCTTTTACATAATGGAAATCTGCAATTTTCTCAATTTATGCTTCAAATTATCTGCTGTAGCCAAACCAAATTTTTTAATTGGTAGCAAATTTATTTCAGAATTTCTTTTTAATATACTGTTGCTTAAATAGAATATATAAGTATGCAATTCAAATAATAATGTACTTTTTTTTCTTGGTCAAACATTTCTACCACAAAGATAATTGTATTTTACAATATTTTTAATTAATACTTTAGTACTTTTAAAATGAATAGTCAAAATGAAATCACTTGATCAATTTTCTGTAAACAAAAAAAATCCTAACATGTTATAAAAATTGAAATATTATACAAGTTTTGGTTGGTGTCTTTATATAAAGTATCATTTATTTTTGAGTTATGAAAAAAATACGGTGACAATTAATGGCATTTTTCTATTTTAGGGTGCATTGGTAACAGTTTGTTCCGATGATACCTTACATCTATGGAATTACCGACAGAAAAAGCCAGAGATAGTGCACACCTTGAAATTTATGAAAGAACGGTAAGTAAAGTCTTATTTTTCCATTGTTTATATAAATCTTTGCAACATAACACATTTTAAAATATCAGTGTTTATTAGTAGTTGAAAATATGTAGGCAGCTGTTCTCTCTTAAGAGAGTATACATATATAATCTTTCAATAGTTGGGAAGTTTTCTGATTAAATTACTTTGCTGCTATCCCAATAAAGAGATTAGGATCTCTAAAACCAATAAATCAAACTTGTCTATAAATCATGATGATTTATGATGGACTGTAAGAAACAAGGAACTATAATTCCTAAAACATTACAGAAATGATAATGAAATTTTCAGGAAACTTGGAACTTTGTGCCTGAAAAAAACTGAGTGTCAAAAGGGTGGTTTTTCTATTGACACCGATATTATTTTAATTACATTTCCTCTCTATTCAGAAGGAATAAACTCTTTCTATTGTGTTTGCAATTTTGTTTTTTGTTTTTTTTTAATACTTGCAGTTATCTGCAAGTATGAATCTTTTTTTTTTTTTTTTTTGTCTGTTAGAAATGATCTAAGAAACTTTATTGATGAACTGCTTTTTTTGTTAGTTGATCTTACAAGTGATAATTTAAAAAAAAAAAAAATGGCTGTCAGTGTGTCAATTAATTTTTGTAATTTGGTCTAAACTCTTTGAAACTGACCTGGTTTTCCCCCCACCCAGAAACAAAAATATCACATGAATATTTGTTTTTATTTAAATTCTTCAATTCCAAATGACTTTGTCAATTCTACATACAGATAAACGACTGATTGTGAAGGTAAATATTGTCTCTAATCAAAACACTTAAAATACATGACAAATCTTCCTTTACTGACCTTCAGTTATCAAATTGTGCACTTTGATAGACTTTATCTTTGAAACTTTTGTATTTTTTTGGTTTTTGTCTATTTATTTTCCTAATCTGTACAAATAACAAAATAGATTTAAATAGTAGCTAGCCAAAAGTGCTGAAAGGTTTCTAGTAAAAACATAGTTCATCATAATCTGTAGTTCATTCTGATGTTTGTTTTTTTTTTTTTGTTTTTTTTTTAACTGTTCCTGTGTTTTTTAGATATGCTATATACTTACACACTTATCCACATAGATTTATATCTACTCACACAGATTTATTTCAATTAATTAGCTCTATCAGAAATAAAGCACATTTTGTTTTTGTTTTATTTTTATTTTACTATCATTTAAATATCTTTCTTTGCTTAGTTAACTTGGACTATTAACAGGCTTAGAGTCCAGCTTTTCTTGGAAATATTTTTCTTTATATAATAATGCATGGATATGACATATTTGTCATTAGCTACAGTTATTAGGTCAGAACTAGTTCTCCATAGTAAATGGTGTATTTTTCTCAAAGGTAAGTAAGAAGCCAAACAAATCAATAATGTTTGTATTTTTTTTTTTTTTTTTTTTTTTAGACTAAGTGTTTTAATCATTATATGCAGATTAATTTGGACAAGTTTATTATATACAATGAGCTATACATTGTCTATAGATTAGCTTATATTGATTTCTGTCTTTCTTAGTTTATTGCAATGCTTTGATCATGTATCCTCTAATCTTGAAGACTATGCAACCAAAACATAAAACAGTAAAGATAAGGAAATCCGTCTGAACTAATCTATATACAGTGTATAGATCATTGTATATAGATTACTTCAGACTAATCTGCATACAATGATTAAATCAATAATTTGTCTTTTTTTTTTTTTTTTAAAATAATTGATATGTTCCATTTTTATACTTTTGCCAATATAACTTTGAGGTTTTTATTGCCAAGAATATGTTGCAATCTTGTTGGTAGCCAAAAATCATCTACAGCAAATTGTTCAGGTGTCATTAAATCTTGGAGAAGTTAGTTCTTTGCAAATGACTTTGATTTAATTACCAAATACTGTTCAGTATGCATTGTTCATAACTGTCCTGCTTGCTGTTAAGTGTGCCACTGAATTCTCTACAGGTTCTCTCATTATAAATCTGTTTACTTGCTTTATCGATTCTTTTCCTCTATATTTGAAAAACCACTTCCGTCATATTCCTCTGCTATTTATTACAATTCCCTACCGATTTCAGAATCTAAGAAAGCTTGAAATCATTCTATTCATGTATTCTTTTACAGAATATCCTTCATCAATATTACTAACATTTTTATCAGAACTCTTATCTTGATTTGAAATAGCTCCTTTCTCTTGAACTGTTGCATTATTTTATCTCATCTTATTCTATAATGTTGTATACATCTTTGCTTTTTAAGTTTCTAATAGTTTTCTGTTTCTTATGACTACTTTGCAGAATTGTTTGATTTTTGTATATTGAACAAACTGACACAAGGCTTATGCTGTAATTTCAGCCAATATTATTTTATTTTTGTTTTACAATTGTATGTAACTTGTGCAAGTAAAACATTGAAACATTTGCAGTTAAACTAGAACAGGAACATAATAATTGAGCTAATTTTAACTCTTGAGAAAATGTTAATGTTTCTAGCTATTTATTGGAATTATGTTCCCAAATATTTCTATAAAATGTTCCCAAATAGGTAATTAGTATAGTTCATTAAATCATCATTTCATATTATATCACTACTTAATTATCTGACTATTAATTCAATTTTGAATAAATACCAAAGGAAAAATATGTGTCTCAGTACCAATAGAAACTAAATAATTACAACATGTTTGAAGGTCAATGAGCATATCTGTTTTCTTTTTACAAATATACTGTTAAATTAAATTGAAGTAACCTGCTTGGCTAATTAAAATTATCTTGCCTATTATTATCTTTCCTGGGTTTTTGTCATATGATTGTGAAAACTAATTAAATTTTTTCAGTTTTATATAAATTTAGGATCTGAGGCATCTTTGTTTTGACCTTGGAATTTTGACTTTCATAAAATGGACTTTAGAAAGATAGTTTCAAAGAATAAAATAATATTTGTAATATATCAACAACTCTGAGTAGTATCTTATGAAACTTCATTTGACTAATTCATCTTTAGCACTGAAAACTTTTTTTTATTATAGCAGATGATTATAATGGATAGAGGAGATAGGATGTGTTTATTTTATTATCACATGTATCTTAAGAAACTACAATATTTGAAGGCCATGTATTCTTTTATAGGTTATATTTTACATACACACAATTTATATAAGATGACCTTTAGTAATAATCAAGGACAAAAGTATGTGATTGTGATACTGTTTCTCCTTATGACAAGGACATTTAAAGAATATCACCAGATTTGCTTCTTCTGCATTTTGTTCTTGATTCTTATGTTGGGTCAATGAGAGTAGTTTTTATTGTACTTACTTTTGTGTTTCCTTGACTTTTTAATTATGTTAACTAACTGAACATTATTTAATCAGCTAATCAATATTAATGACATTTTTTTTCTCTCAAAGAATAGCTTCTTAAGAGCCTTGACTTGGTTTTTTGGTGTTTTTTTTTTTTTTTTTTTTTTTTTTTTTATAAGGTACAAATCTTCTGTTAGATTGAATCTCTCTTGAAAAGTTTTCTTAAAAAATGTTGAGGTTTCTCTGCTCTATTGACTGTAATTTCTTCTTTTCACTAGCTTTTGAAAAAATTCAAAAAGGCCATTTCAGACTATTTTAGTGCTATCAATTTTGGTGATATTTATGTTGATCAGAAGTAACAATTTCCTTCTAGCACCGCAATGTATGATAAGAAGTAAATTTAGAAGCCTTCCTCCACCTTTTTATGGGTACACTTGACAAATACTATCAGAGGCTCTCTCATTACCTCTTTATGTAAATAACTCTGCTATATGTTTTATTAGAAAGGTAGATGCCAGATATTCTAATCTGATGTTGCAACAATTCTTATTGTTATTTGGTATCAGTATTTTTAAAGTACTTAGATATTTTTTCTTTTTTTTTTTTTTTTTCTTTTTTTTTGATGGCAGTTGTTTTTGATAGACACTTTTTATTTTAATATCTCTAAAATTTCTCATTTATTATTTCTGATGGTCTTTTTTTTTTCAATAGATTATTTCAAAATTTTATAAATTTTGAAAATGACTATATATTAAAATCTATAATAATCACAAAGAAATTAAAAGTTGAATGCTATTCTAGATATAATTTAGTGATAAAACTTTCAGAAAAGACACTTACTAATTATTAAAATATTGTTATTCTAATGTAAAGCTCAAATTTAGATGTTTTATGACATCCTTATGTATATGTACTAGATTGATGGCAAGGTCCCATCATTTTACTGTTGAAATGGCTGCTAGATGGAACTGTAAGTTCTATGCTAACAGTTTCTTCTATTGCACTTCTCTCTTGTGGAACTCTCTTCTGGCTTTTTGCTTCCCAGTCAACTTTGATCTTCAAAAATTTAAATGCAAAGTCAGTCATTATTTTCTATCTTCTTAATTATTGTTCTCTTTCTGCAGTAGTGTTTTTGTTTGTTTTTGTTTATTTGTTGTTTTTTTGTTTTTTTCACATATTCTCTCACACTCTAGTAATTTCTTGCATCTTAGTAGCTTTGTTGCCATGCTTCAGGTGAAATGATTTTTAAAAAAATGAATCATTTTCATGTTGAAATTTACTAAATTCATGATGTAAACAATAAAATCTCGTTTTTTTTTTTCATTCAATATCTTCAAATAGTAGGACCCAAAATTTTATTCATCCTTATTGGCTAGTGTGAGTAAATTATTTGAGTAATTTGAAAGATTTTGATTACAATAAGCATTATCTTTGTACATAATTCAGTAGTCCAGGTTTTTATATTAAAAATCTGAATGTCTCAATTCTAAAAAGTAATAAAATAAAAAAATAAAGACAACTTGGTTATGCCTGGTAAATAAATCATTTGTATATACAAAGATATGTACAGAATTCAAGAGTCAGAAATGATTAAAAGTAGTTACTTCACAGAAAATCTGTGATTTAGAAAAGACTTTTAAATAGTTGGTTCACAAACAAGTCTGCAGTTGAAAAAAATACTTACTAACACAAATTCACTTACCATCTTTGCTGTTGAAGATAATATGTTTGAAGTAACCAACATGTATTTCTTTCAGCATGAGCCATGTGGATACAGTCACATCTCTGCTCTCTGAAAGTTGAAATTTGTTGGTTTTTATAAGAATTTTTTTCTGAAAGTAGGCTTGAGAAAAATAGGTTTTTAGTTTTCTCTGATTGGTCAAATATTTCACATGGTGATGTTAGTTTCTAACCAATAGACACTTTGTTTTAAACAGTGTGTGTTGTACTGTGGATACTATTTGGCATGTTTGTAATATTGTCTGTTACTGGGTAGAAAATAGTTTGGGTGTGTTTTAATATGGTAATTGTGTTAGAAATAAGGTTTTATTTCCTATACTTTCACATAAATTATTGTATTTGTATATAAAGTTCATACACTTAAATATAATAACTATTATGAAACAGAGGTAATATAATTTAGAAATTGGAGGAATTGTCTTACTTTTAAAATATGTATGACTTTTGCATTCACATATTAGGAATTTCTTTTAAACTAAGTAAAAAAATTAGTAAATGCTTTTAGCTGCTTATATATATATATATATATATATATATATATATATATATAGAGAGAGAGAGAGAGAGAGTAATCAATGAGAATCAAATTCTTTATATGTACTTTTGAAAGACAAGTACATTACAATTATTCAGTGTACTGTGTGCAAAAGTTTCCAGTGCGAATCTGGTTTTCAAATGTGTATCCAGCCTCAAGTTTTAAAACAAATCAATGCAAAATTTTCCTTTATATGTAGGTACCTCCACATATTCGCTGAAAACTGAGCATACTATGATGAAAAAATTCCCCAAACTTAATAAAAACAAAGTTTTATCAATAAATCTTTATTTTTAAGAGGAAAGACAAAAGGGTTTTTTGATTATTAAATTATATTTTTTGATCCTTTTAAGAACATTCAAAACCTGTTTTTCTTGTGTCTGTGGCAAAGGGAGATTGAAGATTGGTATAGAAAATTTGTGGTGAAAAACATTGATTTGGAAATTCTTGCAAAAATGAAATAATTGTCAGATTTTAATGAAACTTTCAGGACTTATTCACAAATGAATGAATCTATTTTAGAAATGTTTCTTTTTTAGAAAGTCTTGGTAAAAACTTTTTTTTTTTTTACATCTGTTATCTCTACACTTATTTAATTTAATTTTAGGAAATTTCAAGAAATTAAATTTTGAAAAAGCTTAATGTTTGTTAGTTATATTCAGAACTCCTTTAAGAATTTAAATCAATGTTTCTTTGTAAAACAGTTACTGAAAAATCTACTTTGAATCATAAAATAAAAATGCAATAAAATTATTTAATTAAAAAAAGCTTTTAATTGTTTTTATAGATAAGATATATTATGGACACTATTGTCTTAAGAAAAAAATTGTTTTTTGATGAATAATGAATTTTTACAAGAATTTTTCTTTTTTAAAATTTTTTTAATCTTAACTGATATTGTTATTAAGTAAAACTTATATCTACTAATTATAAATGGAAAATCTTATATTCATGAACCTCCCAACCCCAATATTTTAAAAAGAATTCTGAATTTTTTTGTGTATAAATGTGCTGATATTTGCAAATATGAACATCCATACACAGCATCATCAGAAAATAAGAGCAATAACTATAGTAAATTTAAAGCCAAAAAGTACCTAAAGCATTCAATTACAGAGAATATTTTCTTAAATTTGTAAGATTAATGGTAGTTAAAAACTATATAAAATGCACTTATGTTATTCCTCAAGTAATTTTGACAAATATATCCACTGTAGGAAAAATTAGATAAACTTCTATCTGTCAGTCAAACTGTCAACCTGCCAATACCTTAAATAAACAGCTACTGCTGTGTTAAAAAATACATTTCTGCAATATTTTAAACTTAGTAACAAAAGTAACATTTTTTTCAAATCAGATTAATTAAACTTTAAATTAACTAATATTCCTCAAATAAAATTACAGAGTAGTATATTTTATTTTTGAAAGATTTTTTAATAAAGAGAATTACATTGTGATGACTGATGGCTAAAAATGCCATTAAAATCAATGATTTTAGTTAATTTTTAAATGAAAACTCCTTCCAGTCAATTTAAATTAGTTTTGAAATACAGCAAATTATTTTGCTTATTGGAAATAGTTAATTTAATCCATTGGTTTGAAATTAAAACTAAAATAAAAGCTTCATGAAAAATTTTTAATTCTTAAAAATTAATATAAATCTTAGGTATTGCATTTCTGTTGAGGTACCTACTTTATATGCAATTAAAATAGACAATTTTTATTACTGTTAAGTGTTTCAGTCTGTTCCTTGCAGTTCTTTGTAATATTGATATTTTTCATCTCTAATAATTGTCACAAGAAATGGTTTTAAAAACATAAGCTATTGAGATTATTGCATTAGAAAACATTTAAATATAGAATAGGCAAAATGTTTAACAAAAAGTAAAAAGCCAATAAAAATGGAGGAAAATATTTTGCCATGATCATTTTTTGATATTTTATTAATAGTTGACAGCTGAGAAAAGTTTTTTTTTTTTTTTAAATCTATGATAATCAATATCTTTTTTTTCCCCTGTTTATTCTGCTTTAAGATAAGTAGAAAAACATGGGAAAATGACGATAAAGACAAGTAAATGAAAAAATGTCAAACTTTTAGTTGATTGATATTAGTGTTGACATACTGATAAATGTCTGGACTTATGAGATGAAACATTTTTTTCATTTCACTATTTATTCTGGCTGCTATATTACAAAAATGGGAAAGAAAAACATTTTTCTTAAACAAGCCATGTCAAGAAGCTGATGTTTGAATTTCTTCATTTTCTAGTTCTTTTAAAATATATATATAAAATTTTATAATGTAAACTACAGTTTAACTTTCTGTATCAGTCATGCATCCTGATCTCTCCTCCTTAGTATTCAGATATGCTGTTGTCATGGTAATGCCAGGAAGCATTACTCAGTGGTGGCCATAAATGAACATGTCCCATGTTACCATAACATTGGAATATTTCATTAGTAAATAGGGGAGATCAAGCTGCTAATTATTTTCTACTACATTATTTTGTTTAATATCAGATTTATTTAGATTTTATTATATTTAATGATTTTAAAAAGCAACATTTTTTTCTTACAGGTGATAACAGGATTGTAAAAATTAAAATCATGAAGTAATTGTGCATAAAATATATATAATTGTAAAATTATTTAAATATTCCATACTTTTTGGCTGGTACAATTAAACTAGTTGAGGCCTCATGTCAGATGTTTGTTGTTTGTTATTAAACATATACTGAAAAAAGTATTTATTATTGATATACTAGGTTTTATTATCATTTATTAAATATAACAAACATGGAATAAAAACAAAGCATACAAATGTTTTAATGAAAAAAGATCAGTTATAGTCTTAAGAGTGCAATACAAAACTTTTTTTTTCTTTTTTTTTCTTTTTTTCCCTTTTTTTTTTTTTTTTCTTTTCACTTATTCCTTTACCTACAACACTTAAAGAATAAGATATGTGTTCTTTTCCAGTCAGTGATGTAGAAAGGAAAGCATATTTGTTTAAATCTTAATTTATTGTACTGTATGAATCAATTCATATGGAAAATGTTTACCACCAACGGCAAACTGAATTGCATTTGTTAAAATAATTTTATTTTTGTTTTTGAGCTTCAGTATGCATAACATGTTCAAGAATTTTATTACTTTGTAATATCATTTTATTCCAAAATGAAAAAATGTAGACGAAAATAATAAGTCTATATTTCTGTTATGAAGTATTGTAATTATTTACAGTATTTACATGGTTCAGGCTCTTGTCCTCATCTTTGTTGCCATATTCAACAATGTTCGGGCTGTTGTAGACTCCAGCCTTCTTCAGGTGATGGGAATTTCGAACTGAACCCTTTATTTCATCCACTGGGGTGGATTGCTTTAGTTCCACATGCCATACTGCTTCTGGATGTCTCGGTTATCTCGTGTGTCCTCAAGGATACATGACTCAGTGGATAAAAGTGTAGGTTGGATTCAGTGACTTGACCCAAAGAGTTGGAAGTTCAGTACCTGGCTACTACAGTGGTGAACAAAAACTTGGAGAGTTGTGTTAAAGGGAGATAACAGAAGAGGCATGGTATGTGGAACTAGAACCCCCCCAAAAAATAAAGGATTCGGTTCAGAATTCCAATCACCTGAAGAAGATTGAAGTGTACAATGGCTGAAACGTTGTGAATATGGCAACAAAGATGAGGACAGCAGTCTGAACAATGTAAATAGTGCAAATTAAAAAGATCAGTTTTAGTCTTTTATTTTTCACAATATTTGTGAAGCTTTACAGTTTCAAAAATAAAATTTAAAATAATCATCCTCAAATGTTTAAGAACAAGAACACATTTTTATCTTGTTCCATTTTTTTTTTTTAATTTTTGTTTAGTTAAAATATATTACAGTAATGAAAACTATAAATTGTTGCTCTTCAAGGGATGAGGAAATTAGTCTGAAAGGAAAACCACAGGCAATGATTAATAGACCCTAAAAAAAATTAAGACAAGTGAGAAAGTTTTAAATTGACTCGTATAAACCTTTTTGTTTGTTTAGAAATCACATCCCTTGCATAATTCAATTTAAAACCTCTAAATTAATTTTTTTTTTTTTTTTTTTTTAGTGTCTTCATTGCTTAGCTAAATGTGTCAAAATAATTTTTAGGTCACTTTCACATTAAATTTCAAGGTTTCACATTTTTTCTTAGAAAATTGTAAATCCTTGTATAGAAATCAATTTTATCACAGAAGTGATTTGTGAGTACAAGGTTGCTTTGTAAGTAATTCTGTAAACTTTCCTTTGGGAATTGTTTTCACATATTATTTGCTGTTAGCTTATCCTCCCCCTTTTTTTTCTCATTTATTTTTTGAGAAGACATTTTCATCTTTTGCTATTCCAATGTGCCTTTGGATTTCAATTTCACATTTTCTATTATCTGTTAAAACACTTCCCAAATATTTAAATTTCTCTATTTATTTGATTATTTTTACATTATTTACATGCAGACTTTTGTCCTCATTTTTGTTGCTGTTCTCAATGTTTTGGCCATTGTATCTTCCGGCCTGTCAATCCAGATAACTTCCAGGAAATTTCAAACTAAACCCATTATTTAATCTACAAGAGTAGATTGTTCTTGTTCCACTGCACAAATCTAGGGATATTTCATCTAGTTCTCATTTAGTACTGCTCAGTTATTGCTCACCCTATTTCCACTAAGTCCAAGTATGCAACAAAAATTTGGACAATAGTCCATATGCAAATAATAATTCTTTGTCCCAAAAATTCAGAGTAAATTATTTGATTTTGACATTATGAATTTGGAGCTTGTATCTTGGATTATTTTTCTTGCTGACTACCATACATTCATTCTTCTTGCAATTAATGATTAGATATAAAATTTTCATATAATTTTTAGTTTCTGCAACATTCAGTGATCTAGACTAATTTTTAATTTAATATTTTTCAACATATTGGTAAAACCTTGTTTGGAGAATTTTAGACCAGTTATAAGTATCCAGAAAATAAGTATTAGAATGCTTGGAATAAAGATTAGCTGATGATCTATTATAACACTTTATATTCATGTTATTGTGGACTTAATGCTTTTTAACGATTCATATTGAAACTTTTTGAACATTATTTGGATTATTTCAATAATCATTCAATTAATATAATCGTATCAATTTTTATCAGTGAAGCAGCTTTTATAATAAACTTTAGAACTTCTGTTTAATGTGCATGTGTTTGTGATAGCATTGTCAGTTTTTGTGTACATTTTTAAGTTTAGTTTACAATTTTCTTAATAGTTACATAGTTTTTAATCTCAAAATGACAACCAGTCTGCTGTGTTATACTCTCTCTCTTATAGGCATGTCTGATTGAATAAATTACAAACATTATGTCTGCTTATTTTTATCATAATCCTTTCATATTCATGAATATTTTCTGTGTATATATCAAATGAGGCAAGAAATGCACTATAACTTAAAATCAGTTTTATTTCCCATGTACTTTCCATCTCTTTCTGAGACCAGTTGCACTCCTGATGATCTCAGAAAGAGATGGAAAGTATTTAGGAAATAAGTGATTCTCACTGTTACAGTGCATTTCTTGCTTCATTTGATTGTAATATACAAAAAAAATATTTGTGAATATGAAAGGATTATGATAAAAATAAGCAGACATAATGTTTGTAATTTATTTAATCAGACACACATTCAACAACAAAATTATTTGTCCAACCATCAATTTTGAATATTTTTATACATTTCTCTGAATCTCATGTTTGTATGATGCCAGTTTTTTTATATGTTAATAAGCACACACACACAAAAAAAAGAATATAAAACTCAATAAAACTCAGAACAATGGGTTAAATACAACAAATTTAACAAGCTAATTATGCAAAATAGGAAAAGACAAAATTATTTGTACAGCAGAAAATATCATTTTAAATTGATTTGTGTAGGTATAAGTAATTTACATAATTATTTTATTGGTGAAAACTTCTAGACTATTTATTCAGTAGAGTATTTGTGATAATTCCAGCAAAGAACAGCACGTGGTGCATAATGTCACCATTTTCATTCCTATGTTAACAACACGATGAGGAAGACAAAGGAGCTTAGTGTTGACTTGAGATGGAGAATTATTAACTTCCACAAGTTGGGAAATAGTTTCAGCACTCTTTCGAGCCAGTTAGCTATCCCTAGGTCTATAGCAGAGTCTGTTATAAAGAAGTTTAAACAGTTTGGCTTGACAGAGAATTTGCCAGGGCATGGAAGAAAATCCAAATTGTCACTGAGAATTGCATGAATACTGTGTTGCGAGGTTAATATAAACCCAAGAGTTGTTTTGAAAGGCATCACCAAAAGTTTGGAAATGATAGATATCAGCATAATTACTTGCACAATACAATGTTGTTTAAATAGAAATGGGTTGTATGGAAACTGACCACAACGAACCTCTCTTCACAAACCGTCACATTGTTTCTTGGTTTAATTTTGCCAAAACGTTCTTGGACAAAGAAAATTGCTTTTGGGAACAAGTACTACAGATTGATGAAACAAAAATTGAGCCTTTTGGACATAATGATGTACAGAAGATTTGGTGCAAGAAAGGTGAGGCTTTCCTTCCAAAGGACACAGTAGCAACATTAAAACATGGAGGCGTCTTGATGATGTTTTGGGGTTGTTTTAGCTCAAGGGGGACTGAACAATTGTAATAAGAAGAATAATGAAATCTGCTGACTATAACAAAATTTTGGATGAAAATCTACAACTATCAGTGTAAAATCTTCATTTAGGTGAGCGATTTACTTTCCAGCAAAATAATGATCCCAAACATATGTCTGAATCAGTGATTATATGGCTTCAGAAAAAGATTACAGTTCTGCCATGGCTGTAATGATTCCTGACTTGAATCCTATTGAAAATCTATGGCAAGAATTGAGATTTCAAACAAATCGTCAGTTCCCCAAAACCTTCAGGAATTAGAACGTGTAACCATTGAAGAATGGAAGAAAATCCCAGAAAAGACTTGTTCAAATCTTATAAAAAAAACTTTAGAACATGATGACAGCAAGTTATAAAGATGAGAGGCCATGCTATTGACTATTAATATTGTGAAAATTGTTCAATTTTTTTTCTATTTTTCATATTGTAGAAATTATTTTTGTCTTTTCCTATTTTGCATAATTTACCTGTCAAATTTGTTGTATTTAATCCATTGTTCTGAAAATTGAGTTTTATATTCTTTTCTTTTTTTTTTCTTTTTTTCTTGTGCTTATTATCATATGGGCATTAGATCCTGCAACTCTTCTGGACAGTCTCCTTGTTTAAGTTGGTGAATGCTGCCATAATCCTTGCCTTCAGTTCATCTTTGGTGTTACAAGGAGTTTTGTTGGTCTCTCACTCAACTGGGCCCTACACACAATAATCAAAGGGGTTGCAGTCTGGGGAGTTAGGTGGCCAGATATAAGGGGTGATATGGTTGCTGAAATTGTCTGACAGTCATGACTGGGTTCTCCTGCTTGTGTGGCATGGTACAGAGACTTTTAAAAGCTACCCTCTTAACCCAGGGCAGCACTTCCTCCTCCAGGCACTTAATGTAGGCCTCTGTGTCAAGTCTGAGGCACTGTGGGAAGATGAATGGAGACATAACATTGTCAACACTAGTGATCACTCCAAACAGCATGATGCTGACTGGATATATCATCCAGCTCTTTTCGAATCCTTTGCACTTTCCTCAGATTGACACCCAAACACTCTGAAATGTTTGCATTGGAGCTTCCAGTGCAAATGCCAAGCAGTACAGCATGCTGTTTTCAAATTTCTGGCAGAATGAATTGCATCATGGTGCTCTTTTTCTCACAGATGGTACCAACTGACCTTACTATACTATGCAGTTGACAAAATCAAACAATGCACATGTACAAAATTAAAAATATAAAACGGCAACAATTTACCCATTACACTCTGTGTATGTATGTGTGTATATATATATATATATATATTCTGGAATATTTAAGAATTTTAATTAGATTTTTTCTTCTCTCCACCACTATTTTATTCATACTGTGACATGATTTTAGCTGCAGTTGGTTTCTAATTAAAGGTTAAACATTTTAATTTTTTTTTTGAAAATCTTATCCTAACAGATATGAATCTTAATCAATAGATAAACTGGTTCTTTAAAAATATTTTAAAAATTTTTCCTCTTTTTTTTTTTCTCTTCAGTAATTTGAATGCATTTATAATTTTTTTACTTTCTTGAGGTTTATAATTTAATTTACAAACAATGCATTTGTGAAATCTGCATTCTACTTAAACTTAGAAACTAACCTTTTATTTCATGAAAAATGTATAAGGTTTTTTTGTTTTTTTTTAGTAATGCTGTCTGAACAAATAATTTCTTTTGTATAAAAGAAAAAATGTAACTTTATAAATCAGAAAGAAAATATTTTGGAACTAAAAATGTGAATGTTTTATTTTGATGCTATTTATTGCTTTGTTTTGTTAAAGAATGTCCATGTGTTCATGCAAACTCATTAGATCCATTTATTGCTAACACTGAACTATACAGTATATAAATAATCGTCTATGATTAGAAATTACTTGGTTTATGTAAATATTGAATTTTTAGAATCATTTTTGATTTCTTTGAAATGAATCTTAGGTATTTTTTTTTCTTTTGTTAACGAATTCATGTCTGATCCTTTTCAAATGTCATAAGTTACATAATAACAATAACATTAAACCAATCAAAGCTGATTGCTAGCAAAAAGTACAGAACTTAATTATCAAAATGGCCAAAGTCATTGATTGGTTAAGAACTGACTGCAAGGATTAAGATGTTATTCTCTTTAGTCAAATAAAAACTTAAATGCATTTATCTATTTTGCTTTAAACTAAATTTGACTTATAAGATCTTGATGTAAAGATAGAATAATTCACTTTACAAAAATTCATTTTTAAAAAGAATTCAATAAAGTTAACTTGGCCATATTTCTTGAAAAGGACCTCCAATCAGTGGTTATCTGGGGCAGAAAATGTCCTGTAAATTTTAAAGCTTCCAAAATGAAACTGCTCTCATTTAATCACCATAGAGAAACTTTCCTGCCTGCCATCAGCATGGCTGATGCTAGACTCTAGGAGAGCAACATACTGTGCCTTCTTGGCCTCACATTTTCAATTGACTTTAGGTCGAACAACTATTAGGTTGGTGCAAAAATAATGTCGGTTTTTGACGTTAAAAATACGTCAACATTATACCGACAATGACTATACTGCATGGAAAGTTGGGTCGCTGTGTTGTGCCAGAAGGTTTTTCTTGTCAGAGTTCATCTTGCACATTTACAAATCTACCATTTGTCTGTGTATTGAATACTGTTGCCATATCTAGTCTGGTGCTCCTGCTACTCATCTTGAGGGTCTTGATAAAATCCAAACGAAGAATCTGCAATGTAATTGATCCTGACTTGGCATCTCAATTTCAGTCACTTTCTCACCAAAGTGGTGTGACTTTTTTTGTCTTTTCTACAAATATTTTCATGACAACTTTAAGTTTTTTTTTCCCCTGGTGCCCTGACTACATGAATTTAAGTGTTCTGCTAGATTGGCATCTAGGTCCCACCCTTTTACTGTTGAAATAGTTAAATGTAACGGCCACTTCTATTCAATCAGTTTCTTTTCTCATACTTTCCTTTTGTTTACTTGTTTCCCTGAAAACTACAATCTTCAAAAAATTTAAATGCAACCTCAGTCATAATCTTCTGTCTTCTTGAATCCTTTTCTTTCCCCCCCTCACCCCCCCTCTACACAGTCCTTTCTCTCAATTTCACTCTCTGTAACCCCCTGTGTACTAGTGGCATTCTTGCTTTGCTTGGGGTGAAATGATTAAAAAAAAAATCACTTATTCTCTTTGGAAGAACTTTCACTATTCAAAATTTTTGCCTCTTTCAATGGCTGTGGTTTTAAAATATTCTTTACATACATTTAAAATCTGTGCATACTTCTATTAGCATTTTAAAATATAAATTTGTATAGCATCATATAAAAATAAAGCCGAGACATCAAAATCTACCATTCATAATTAACTATTAAATGTATTAGATTTTTTTTTCCCTTCTTCTTACAGAGAATTTCATCTTTTACAAGGCTCGGGAGCTACTCAAGGTAGAGGGTTATATAGTAAAAGACAAAGTTTATGCAGACATGTGAGGATGATAATGGTTAACCCTAGACATGAACAGCTTAAAATTGTAGTGATTGGGGAAAAACATCCTCTTTGGAGTCTGTTTCACAGAGTAGTAGTTTGCGGGAAGAAGCTGCTCAAATGGAAATTATTTTTCACCAATAGAATACCAGAGGAATGAGGGTGGTTTGCTATAATCTGCATGGCATGGCAGATCTTAGCTGTGAAGGTTAGAACTGGTGGAACAAAGGAATGTAGCTAATCTGAGCAGTTTCTATAGAAATAGCAATAAAACAGTGAGAGGCTTGCAACGTTTCATCTTAGGCTGGAAAATAATTTGTCAGAAAACTTTGACATTTCATAAGCAATGTTGACACATTTGTTAAATACATGAGAGTGGGTGCTGAAAAATTCTTGGCCTTACCCACCTCCCAAAAGCTAGCCAAATATCATTTTGTATATTTCATCTTTTGAGTGGATTGCTTGAACTTTTTAGCATCCACTCGTATGTCTTTGTATAGGGACACTTTGGCGTGGTGTCATGGTTATCAAGCTTGTCACACCAGATCAGTTACAACTGAATAGTGAGTTCACTCCTCGCTGGGTGCTTCATGCCTTTTGTCCTTGGGCCACATCTAAGCTATGCTTAGTAAATTACCATATCTCTTTATAAAGAAAAGCTATATTAAACAATATTGTACCTATATTTACTGAATTTTGTCTTGCTATGTATTATTGCAGGATTTATTCTTTGTAAATTTGTCAAGCTGTAACCTTTATCACTCTGCATTATTAACATTACTTCCCTTTCCACCATATTCTTTTTCAATTGCAGTAACCTTATTGTTAATTTCAATTAGTTGTTTTCTGTTGCCATAGCAGGATATGACAACACAACTATGAAATTCAAACAAATTCTGATTCAGAGGCAGGATAAACCTTTTGCACAGCAAATGAAGTTACATATAGAGTGATAGCAGTTAAGATTTTTATCCATAAATTCTCCATATTCTGTGTTGGATTTTGTTTCATTTTAACTCTCTATTTTTGTTGTCCTATTTTAAATGCCTTTTATTACTTTCCGTTCAAACTCCATTTGAACCTTGCTTAGATCAGATCTTTTGGTTAGGTGATAAAGTTTTCTTTTATTTTTATATAAGATATCATCTTTGCAATTGAAAACACAATTTTTATCTGTAGTTCACATTAGGCATTTTCAAATAATTATGCAATTTACATTTTAGTTCAGTAGAGATAATTTCATATTCTTATTGGTTATTTGTTATTGGAAATTGAATAGCTACACAGTTAAGCAGGGTGAAGGAAATCAAACAGAAGCCTTGTTTTTATCTATTTATAAACTCAAAGCATGTATTCTTCACTCGGATACTGCTATAGACTATGATTATTGATTTGACCTCATAAAGATTAGAAATTGTGCACAAGTGCTTCATTAATGACTAGTAATCAGTTTTTGCAAACTGATAGTATTTTTTACTATTTGGAATATTACAGCAATTATAGAGACTTCATATTTAAGAAAATCTGTCTTGTTTGTCTCTTCAGCCTCTTACCCTTTATATGTGTTTCATGACTTATTGAGAGAGCAGAATAATATTGGGGAACAAATTTAAGAAGCCCAAAATACCTATCGTGATGTCCACTTTAATAAGGGTATACCAGATATGGATATCAGCTAAATATAGGCAATTGTGCTTCTCCCTCCTTTTGTTAGTTTGCATGACCGTTATGCCCTGCCAATACCTCATAAATAATTAGCTATTTCATTTTGATTATGTAGAAAGACAAAAGACTTATTAGAAATGCTACTTAGTTTCAGTGAAAAGTTAGAAAGAAGTGTTTCACATCTCCTGGCAATACTGCATAAATAATGGACTATTTTGTTTTGATTGCATGAGAAGACAAGAGGCATATCAAAAGACACTACCTGGTTTCAGTCATAAAATGAAAGAGTGGTTGTTATTATTATTATTATAAATACTCTTGCCTATTTAATTTTTCTTATTATTGACTACTTTCTTATGAAATTGTGTATATCCCAATATTTTTCCTAACAATTGATGTCCAGCTATGCATAATTCTCTAATGGTAAACTTTTCAAATAATTGTCATACTCATTATTGCTTAACTTCTACAGTCTAACAGAAATCTGTGTTCTTATGTTTAAACTTTAAAGTTTCTTTTCTTTTGTTTTTTTTTTCTGATCATTGTGGCTAAATAGTTATCATCAGAGTACCAAACTGTATTGTTATAGATTAGTAACATCTTGTCCAAAGGTCAGCTGAAAAGTTTTTAGTCTAACCAAAATCAGTCTTCTGATGTTTGGTAATTGCAATATTGATTTTTGAAATGGGAATTGGGTTGAGAATTTTTCAGCCTCCTCCATCCCAATTTTATACATCGTCTTTTTTGAGTAAAATCTTGAACATATTTTTATCTGTTCATTTGTTCTTCAACTGTCATATTATTACCCTTTTTTTTTTATATTCACAAAATGTTTTGCCTCTTGGTTTAATTTTACTCTCTTAATGTTTTGATTGTTAGGAAGCAATTTTTTTATTTTTATTTGACAGCATTATTTGTCATTAAGCTTAAAAATTGTCTCCAATCCCTAACAAGAATCCCCTCAAGGCCTTATTTTAAGGTGAAAATTTGATATTAACAAATATTAAAATATTGATTTTTCATGAATATTCATTTTTGAAATGTCCATGACATTTTCCAACATTTTCCACTTGCATTTGAAATTCATTCAGCAAAGCATAAAAATATAGTCTTGTTCATCCTCATGATCTCTCTGTTATTAAAAAATGATTCTTTTAGTTTTATATTTATTATAATGGTTAATAAATCAGCCTGGAACATACCAACTGATAAAAAAACAAAACTTCAGAAATATCCTGTTATATTTGTGCTAGTCACCAGTTGCAATATTTTAGTATTTCTATTGTTAAATTTAATATTATTTTCTAAATTCTTCCATTCTTAATTGGCATCTTCTAATCCTTATGATTTATCAATTTACAAAAAAAAAAAGCCACTTTTCACTACCCCATGACACATTTACTGATTCTCTGTAGAATCATAGAAGAGTCTAAGCCAGTGGATATGAGACTAGCAACCATTCATATCTGCCTCTTGTTGGATGTAGGCCACTTCTTTCACACATACATTTGCTGTATTGCTTATACAATGAGACTAAAGAAATTTTAAGTAAAACTTGTTGGTCAAGGCACACAAGCAAACTGGTATTATTTATGGCAAGAAGAGGTGCATTGTATGTGAATATATTATCGATTGGTGTATGGTAATGGTGCTGGCTACAAGTACTGAACTCATCTGACCTCCCACTTCACACCTCTGATGCCATGTATTGATTGGCCACCAATGAGATTTACCTTCTTTCACTCTATTGATTACCGTTCTACCATTTCTCTTCTTATGACTGCTACTGCCTTGCATGCCACTGCTAACACCACTGCTGCCACTCCTGGATCAGAGATTCTATTCACAATCACTACTACTACTACTAAATCTCATCCACATTGTATGCAGTGTGTTTGCTGTCAGTAATTCCAACACAGCTCTTCTTTTTGTCCTTTTTTTTTTCTCCCCATCAACAGACAAATAACTGACCATTTAAATACTAATTGTCATAATGTATTGATTTGACTATTTGCTGTAGCTAGTTGCCAGAGACTAAAGCAACATTATATACACCAGGGTTATACATAAATATTTTAATACTATGAATGAGATATTAAACCATGTGCAGTTTCAGTTATTAACAGATTTTTTTGTTGTTGTTTTTTATTTCTTCTGATTGGCTTACCCAAGAAAATAATCTATCAATTATTATTTAATCAAAAACCTTCAATAAAGAATTTTGCAAAGAGACTTTAAGATGCAATCTAAGGGAGATAATTACATTTCGTAAAACTGAATAAAAAATTCAATTAGAGATTTTTACCATGACTCATTAAAGGCAAGGCAGTTTTTTGTTTTTCCCTAATAATCATTGCTTCATATGTTTTATAATTTTTTTTTAATTCACCTGTAAATTTTCAGATTCTATTAATTGAAATTGATGATTATATCATTTTCCTTTGTATGTTAATAAAAATAAGTTCTAAAATTAAAGTAATTTGATGTTTTTTTACTAAAAGATGAAAATTAGTTTGTCTTATATAACTCATGCTTTGTTTTCTTTCCGTATTTTCTATTCCATTTTAAATATTATAATAGATTTTTACTAAGTCACAGTTTTATTCTTGCAATTCATGAAATAGTTGAATCTTTAAATACTATTTGCAATCTAGCTAAAAAGTACATTTTAATAGTTTCATATAACAGATAATTACATCTTAATTTTCCATTAATTAATATATGCATTAAAAAATCTTGTTAGCACTCTTAAATATGAAAAAATTGGTCACATTCAGAGATCAGTTCTTTTTTTCCATCAATGACACCTTTATATAGCATGTTAAGATTTATAAAAATACATTTTTTTTTTTTAGTAGATAAATAATGCAACTGCTGATTATGTATTACTTAATATAATCACCCAAGGAAAATATCAACTACTTAAATTTTTCTTGTCCTTCACTTGTAATCCAGATCATCATTTCACTCATTCCTACAAATTACAATAAACTATTCATAAAATAAAAACCTAATTATACTCATCACAAGTTTGCAAGAATGAATCATATTAAATAGGTCTTGTAAATTAATGACTGTTTTAAATGGTAAAACATCTTTGTATAAATTTTTATTTGTAAATTTTAACAGTCAAGTTTTTACTGAATTTAGCTTATGGTCACATCACATTCAAACATTGGTTCCCATAGGATCACTCAAGTTAAGCCTGGTTAATACCTAGATGGTTGACTCCTTGGGAATACCAGGTGTTGTAAGCTTGGGTGTGTGGGTGTTATAATGGATAATGACGCAGCATTGTTAATCAGAGAACTGAGTTCCAATTCCAGTCAGGTTTGTTATATTCACTTACATGCAAATACTCTTGGGAAAGATACCAATCCATCTAATCTCCCTCCCCCCCCCCAGGTTAATTACTGGAATTTGTATCACTAAATCATTATCTCTATAAAAAATTTAAAAAATTCTTACAACCTAAAAATATTTTTTGGCTTTAAATAACCTGGAAAGGGTTGATAAACCATAAACAACAAATCAACCAACAATTTACTGAATTCAGCCTCTTGTTATTGTATATATTTATACAATCAAAACACTAGGCTTTTCATGTTGAAACTCTTTTAATATAAGAGTTATGATATTGAAAGGCTATAGCTGGTCACAAGTAGTTTATGATTATGTATGTATGTATTTGACATTTTGTTTGACAATGCTTGATGACAATTGAAAATGTGTAACATTTTCACAGACCCATTTCTGTAATGGTATATGACATTTTGGTAATCTATTATTAGGAACATATATATGACATTTTTTTTTTAATTTTGACATTTTAATTGATAGCATGGATTGCTAAGGTAGTTTTAGTTCATTGTGACACTGACATAAACCAATCTTTCTACACACACACACACACACACACACACAGATGGGGGGGTACTGAAAAGTTTTGGGTCTAAATTCAAGGGGGAAAAAAAAGATATTTGATCCCATTTTAGGAAGGGAGTTGGACCAAGAACTATTTTGTGCTTTGTGTAGGTACTTTTTTTTATTTTTTATTATACAACAGTGTTGACACATAACTGCTTTGTCATAAATTGTTTTATGAACATTTACTTATCAAAAATGTTTTTACAGTTCTTGCATATAACAAAACTTCCAAATTTATATTAAGTTTATTTATTGAACTTTATCTTTTTTATCAGAATCACCCTATGCAAAGCAGTAATATCAGTAAAACACAAGTAGTTACAGAGTGTGGAAGAATTAGGAACAGAAACATTAATGATGAGCAGAAAGAGAAGAGAATAATCAGGTGGACAATAGATTAGAATTGACATTGCATTTAAATTTTTGCAGATAAAGTTGGCTGGAAAGTAAGGAGCCAGAAGGGAGTTCCACAAGCAAGAAATGTGAGATAAGAAACTGTTAGTATAGAATTTATGGCTACATCTAGCCGGCTCAACTGTAAACTGATGAGATCTCAACACCAGTCTAGTATTGCACTTAAATTCAAAAAGTTTAGATACCATAGTGAGGAGCTCATACAAACAATTATCATGAAAGTATTTATAGGAAAAAAAAAAAAAAAAAGACATAGGAAGGCAACTATATGGTGCTGAGAAAGTGACTGAAGCTAAGTTGCCAGATCAGGATAATAATATTGCAGATTCTTCTTTGGATCTTATCAAGGAGCACAAGCTAAATAGCAGGGTCACAAGCAACATTCTAAGCATCGATGAATAGTAGACTTATATATGATAGATTCTGGAGAATCTCTTAGCAGCTGAGACTGAGTTATTTCAACTCTGCTGAGAGGTAACAAGTGATCAAAGCCTTATAATAAAATGCAACAAAGAAAATTTAGTGAAATGAATACATTGAAAGTTCTGGAATATAATCATTTTCCTGGTTATAAAAATAAACAATTTTGCATTGCATAAATAATTCATACTAAGTAAATTCCTGAAAATTGAACTTTTAAAACTTAAAAATGGATATAAACTTGTGTTGCCATCAAAGTTCATCTGCTTTCTTTTTCCAATATCAAAAAAGCATTTTTAAAATGTCAAACATTTTTCTTCATTCCTTATAAAATATCTGAGAAGATTTTCATTTTGTAGCTTTCCTTGAAACCTGGAATTATTTGACACTATTTTATAAGTTTTTGCTTGCCATCAAAATGAGCTGTTGTATGTGTGGGTGGAGTAATAGACAGCAGCCTGGAATAAGGAATCTGAGAGAAAAAATTTGAATTCTAGTCTGGTTTGTTACATTCGCTTATGTGCAACTAGCCTTGGAAAAGTTATGAATCCATTTCCTCCTCTCAGCTATGGATCAAATAGTAAAACTGGAAAAATCATTATTTTTCTGAAAAGATGTTAAAGCAATCACTCTCCAATAAAAAAAAAAGTTATTACAATCCAAAATGTTTTGGTTGTAAGTAACCACTAAAAGATTGATAAGTCATAAAACACAAATTGACCAATCAATTTTAGATCATTATGAAATTGACTATTATATAAACACATATAAGGATGGTATTGATAAAAACTGTAATGATTCATATTTAACTTTGAGAATATTCGCTGAGAAATTTCTTAATTCATTAGTATTAGGATAATTTGCCATCAATATTTCTTTACCAAATATTATCCTGAAGGAGAAATAGATGACAAACTTGAGAATTCATATTGTATTAAAGCAATGAAATCTTAGTATAAAAAATTTAATAATAGGTTTCCATTATATGAAGTATGGGAAAATAATGTATAAATTTTCATATATCAAAGAACAATTTTAGGAGAAAAAAGTGGAAAAAGTTTTTGTGCAATGCATTTCATCTGTCCAATGAGATCTTTATTGGAATCTGATGAAATGTGTCATACAAAAACTTTTTCCACTTTGTCATAATTTTTTCCCTAAAATAGCTCTGATGTCTAGACCATCACCTTCATTGTTATTTTGGATCTTTTGTGATAAATAAATGCTTGGATATATCTCTGTATAAATTTATTGTGGACATTTTTTCTGTTTTGCTTCAAAATACCATCCATGCATTTAAAATGCTATTGATTTAGCAAGAAAAAAATTAAAATTTTCTTTTATGCCAAACATTTTTCTTCCACTGACATTGTTGGCAATAAGATATTAATGTATTCAACACACCCAGTGGAGGAAAGCAAATATCCATACACATACAAATTTATTGTATTTCCAACTAATGAATACACATACTTTTCATATAATTAACTGCACACAGATGCATAATCACTAAATATGCATAGAACACAGAAAAAATGATTTAATAGAAATAAATCCCATGGATGAAAAAAGTATTCATACAAAACAAAAAGAATAGATAATCTTCATTTAATACTTTGTCGAATAGCCATTATTCACTTCTACAGCAACCAACCTCTTCTTGCAATTCTCAATGATTTACAAATTTTAGTTGGTATTTTCTTACATTCTTCTTTGCATAAGGTCTTCAGATCCAGGATGTTTGTTGGAGCTTTTGATTGGATTTGAATTTTCAAATAATGTCACAGATTCTTTTGGGTTTAAATATAGGGACTGACTTAGCCATTTTAGGATATTTACATAATTTTAGCAAGCCATTTCTTTGTAGATTTTTGCAGTGAACTTAGGATCATTATCTTGTTGAAAGATCCAATCAGGAGGAATTTCAAGATTTTCTACCAAAATCATTAAATTTGCTTCCAAAATATTTTGATATTCTACAGCATTCATTCTACCATCTATTACTGATAATGTTGCCAGTACCTTTTGCAGAAAAACATCCCCAAACAATAATGTTACCACCACCCAATTTCACTGTTAAAACTGTGTTCTTTTATTTGAAGGCATTGTCATCTTTCTTCCATACATGATATCTAGAATTACATTACTCAATTTTGATTTTGTCTGTCCATAATACACTTTCCAATATGATTTTTCCTTATCCTTATGTTCATAGTATCTCTCTGGATTTCAATAGCAGTCAGGGGAACATGATTTTAGATTGTTCCTATGAATGTTGTCCCTTATTGTCGGTTTAGTGACACAAATTCCTGATGAAAGCAAATCATCCTGCAACACTTGATGAGTAACCATTGGATTTTGTTTAATTTGATGTATTAATTTCCTCAAAGATTTTGAAGAAATCTACCGTGGAATACATGTTCTTTTTTGTTTTTCAACTGTTTTGAGTTTTTTTTTATACCTTGCAATGAATTAACTAATGGTAGTAAATGGAATATTCGGGTTGTCTGAGATTTTCCTGTAATTTTTACCTTCTTTCCAGAGCTTAACAATCAGTTCTTTTTGCAAATTTGTCAATTCTTTACCTCTTTCCATGATGATAATCTTCTTGCATGAATATCAATTAGAGAATGTTCTGTTTGGATTTTTTACACTAAAAATAACTACTGATACCATTATTGGAATATTCTAGAATATTTCACTTGAATAATCAAGAGTATTAAAGCCATTTAAGTTTTAAAATCTGAAATTTGCTTTGTACGAATACTATTTTCATCCATTAAAATGGATAAATGGGATTTATTTCTATTAAATCAATTTTTTTTTCTGTTTCCTATGCATTTAATTATTATGCATCTGTATACAGTTCATTATATGAAAAGTATGTTTATTGATTAGTTGGAAATACAATTAAAAATTTGTATATGTATGAATATTTGTTTCCTCCACTGTGTGTAGATAAAAATGAAAAGAACATGTGAAGATGAATGGTGGCATAATGCCACCATCACTAGCAATCACTCCAAACACCATGATACTGACTGGATATATCATCCAACCCTTTCTGAATCCACTGCACTGTCCTCAGATTGACACCCAAACACTGAAATAATCATATTGGAGCTTCCGGCTTGAATGCCAAGCAATACAGCATGCCATTTCCAAATTTCTGGTAGAGTGAATTGTGTCATGGTGCTCTTTTTCTGACAGACAATATCCAAATGACCCCACTATACTGTGCAGTCAACAAAAACAAATGATGCACATGCACAAAATTAAAAAAAAAATAAAATGGCGAAAATTTACTCATTGCACTAATATATATTTATATATATATATATATATATATATATATATATATATATATATATATATATATATGCAGAAATATAGGTTTAAATTGTGCTATTTTTATGGGTTAAAGTGCTCAATATCAGAGATAGAGCGTATATAAATATAAAAGTGAACATTGAAGTCAACACTCAGGCAGTTTCATGCTAGACATAATCGTCAAGCTGATGATTGCATCTAGCAGGTATTGCTGCTTTTCCATGACTGATAGTTTCATGTGAACTCCCAGTTTGTTATACAGCTGTCTCACAATCTTCAGGCAATTCAAGGGACAAGATTCTCAATTCTATATTTGGGTATCCCTTTATATGACTTGTGGTATATATTACACAATATGGGGAGCAGGCAGGCATTTTTTTTTCTTTACTTATAGTATTGAAAATGGATCATTTAAGTTTATCTTTATAAGTTTATATTACACACTAGTAAAAATGTAACTGAATTCATCACTAGTAATGTCAAAATAATCTATTGAATCTAAAAGCTAGTGAAGGAAACCTGATATGTCATGGTGTAAACCTAACAAAACCAATTTGTTCTGCTGTTCATTGAGGCAAATTGATTGTCTAATCCTATTTGTTATCAAAGTGACAAATCCATCCACTTTGTCCATATTCTTGCTTTACATAACACTCCAGATTTGGCTTATTCTCTTTCAGAATCTCTCACTCACTCTCTTGCTATCTCTCTCCCCTCTCGAGATATATATATATATATATATATATATATAATAGTTCAATGGATAAATTGTCTTCTAAATTACACAAAAGTGAAAATAACACTGATATTTCATTTTAACATATATTTACCAAAATTACACAAAAATATTTTGAAATACTTAAGTAAATTTATTCAATATGGGCTCCAAGCAACTTTGGAATCTCCTGCAACTCTTTTGGACAGTCTCCTTGTTTAAGTTGTTGAATGCTGCTATTAGGTTGGTGCAAAAATAATATCGTTTTCTCACATATGTTACTATGTGAAAAAATGACATTATTTTGCACCAACTATTATTATATAAATTAAATTAAAAGCATTAGTTTTGTTTTGTCTTCAAGTGAAATTTTGGAATAACTTATTTTTCATTTGCTTGAAGATGAAACCGAACTAATGCTTTTAATTTAATTTATATAATTAAATTTGAAGTTTTTAGCTTCAGTTTTTGAAACATGGTTATTACTGTGTAGCAAATAAACCATATTTTAAATCAGTTAATTTGTAATATTTATGCTCTGTAAATTTACATTGAACACTGTTTTATAAAAATAAAAAATATCAATAAGAACACCGGATTATATATCTTACTGTTCTTTCTATATATATATATATATATATATATATATATATATATATATATATATACTCAATGAGTTAATTTAAAATCCAGTAGAAATTAATGGCTTTAATAATAAAAAAAAAATCACCAAGATGTGTTCATTCATTCCGACTGGAAGACGCCTACCTAGCAAACAGGCATTAACCTCTTTATAATATAATAATAATAAATAAAAAAAAACATGCACTTTTTTGCCTTTTATTCTAACTGAATGATGTCAACCTAGCAAACAAACATTAACGTTTTAATATAAAAAAAAACACACAGTTTTGATTTCATTCTGACCTGAAAGCACCAACCTAGCACAGAAATGCAAAATGTGTTGTCATTAAAAAAGGTTTTCTACTTTGTCTTATTTCTTCACTTTGGTTTGGATTCTATATCCTACTAACATGCATATGTATCTATCTGTCTCTATATCTATCTGTCTATCTACACTCCATAATCTACATTTCAGAGTGTTTGGGTGATAATCTGAGGATAGTACAGATGATTTTGTAAAGAGTTGTACGAGTCTAATGGTGATTATGAAGGTGTTTGAAGTGATCAGTAGTGATGGTGATGTTATACCTCCTTCCAGTTTGCCTCAGCCTCAACACTGAGGCCTACATTAAGTGCCTTGGGTAGGTAGTTCTGCCCTGGATGAAGAGGGTAGCTGCTGGAAGGCCCTATGTCTAGCAACAGGACTCTGCACCATGCCACACAAGCAGGAGAACCCAGTCATGGCTGTCAAATAATTTCTTTGACTACATCACCACTTACATCTGGCCATCTAACTCCCCAGAGTGTAACATCCTTGATTATTATGTGTGGGGCGGAGTTGATATGAAAGACTACAAAAATTCCTTGTAATACCAAAGATGAACTGAAGGCAAGGATTATGGCAGCATTCAACAACTTTGATGTAGTGGAATAACCAGTCAACCCCATGAATGGTTACACTATAGGTAGTAAGTACCTATAAAGTCAACTATCTACGAGAGACTTGAGGAAGAGTGAGAGCGAGAAGACACAAGCACGTCTGACCTTCCAATTAGTGGCACTGACTACTAGATTGACCTGTGTGTATAACTGTACCGTATTTCATATTGTACTGGTTGTGTGCAATAAACCTTTCTTATATTATCCACCTGGTGTTAAGTATTTATTCCTTAGCACGGAATATAACAAAATTAAACAAGGAGACTGTCCAGAAGAGATGCAGGAGATTCTGAAGTTGTCTGGAGACCATGGTTGAAGCCAATGGTGATTTTATTGAATAAATTTACTCTTTAGCATTTAGATATTTTTGTGTAATTTTGGTAAATATATCTTTTAAAATGAGATATCAGTGTTTCATTATTGCATAATTTAGACAACAATTTATCCATCGCACCCTGTACCTCTCTATATCTATCACTCTATCTATATTTCTCTTTCTATTGATACATCTCTCCACCTCTCTCGCTTTCTCCACCTCTCTCTCTCTCTCTCTATATATATATATATATATATATATATATATAATCTTTGCTATTAGCAATAACTGCGTTATATGAAAGATTGAATCAGTGTTTAAAATGTTAATCTTAGTTTATAGTAGAAAGTTACTACTAAATTTGGCTTCTTATTTGTTCATAGAAAGTCATTTAGTATTTGTTAATTATTTACATTTTAGCGTTTTTATTGTAAGATTAATCTCCAATCATTATTTGTATTACATTAGAATATCACATATTCTAAATTTAAAAAAATATTTTCCAATCCGATTTCATGATTACCGTGATAGCAATTTGAACCTACAGGTCTCATTCTAAATTTAGTTTCTTGCCATAATAATTATGCTGACAAAGACAAAGAAAATTTTTTCCCCATCATAAATTGCAATTAATCTGTCCTTCTCAATATAAAAATATAAGAAGAAAGAGCTTAACATTTCTCTGTTTTGGTGCCAAGCTGGGTATTTTTTAAACTAAATTTTGTAGATGGAAGCAAACTTTAAGTGCATTTTGGCTATTTTCAGAATTATTGTTTTAGCAAGTTTTTCAGCTCATTAATTCAAAACGAACCATGTGTTTTCAAAAAAAAAAAAAAAAAAAAAATCAAATCAGATGAGGTGCAACCTTGTGAAGTTTAAATTTATCCATATTACCATTTGCTAAAACTAGTATTTATTATGCACCCGAGTGCTGATTTTAATTGTTTATTAGGAATAAGATATGGTGCAAGATTTATTTATATCTTGAATTTATAAAAACTTCATCTTTATAAATGCATACCTTTTGTTCTATTCAAAGACTTTTTCTTTGTGCTATGTCTCCTCAGGATGTAGGTTATCATGGCTCTCTACAACTTCCTGTAGCTCTTAAACTTTTTCTTTTTGTTATTTCTCCTAAGCCCTGTTCTGCCATCAATTTAGTCAAGCTCACTATGTTATGTGTTGTTTACCCCAACCTTATCTGTCCTGTGGGTATCAGATTTTTCAAGCCCTCCTTCCTCATTATGTGCCCCAGAAACCACAACTGTCTCTTCCTGGTGTTAAGTTTCCTTTTTGTTTGCATTTTCTCCAAAACTTCATCGTTGCTTACATGTTCAGTCCATGGTATCCTCAGTATCCTTCTGTAGAACCACATTTCTGTTACTTCAAGTCTCCTCTTTATCTTTGAGTAGATCGTTCAGCTCTTGCTGTCCTACAAGGTGATAGATATCACATCACAGTTTAGTACTTGTTTCTAGCAATATTTTTCTATTTCTTATTACTCTGCTTAGCTTTTCGAATGCTTCCTTGGCTATCCCAATACACCTTCAGATTTCAGTGTCACACTTTTTGTCCTCTGTTAAAACACTCTCCAGATATTTAAATTTCTGCACTTGTTTGATTTTGGTATGCAATTCACACTTTGGGTTCATCCTTTTGCTAATGACCATGCATTCTGTTTTCTTGCAGTTGATGTTTCATCTTTTCTTCTCACTTTCCTTCACTATCTTCTGTAGAAGTTTTTATAACTTTCTTTCTGTGTCTATCAACACTGTGTCATCTGCATATCTTATGTTGTTAAGATTGTGGCTGCCAATAATGAATCCTGGTAAGACCTCTAGTTCTCTCAGAATTGCCTTGCTGTATAGGTCAAATAAGTCTGGTGATACATCCTTGTCGTACACCCCTTTTTATTTTTGTATATCGGATGAACTCATTTTTCTATCCATATGCAGGCAGATTGCTGCCAGTATAGGTTCTTGATTATTCTAATATCCTTCCTAAATATATCAAGATTGCTGAGCAGTTCCAACAGATTTTTGTGGAATATTTTATCAAACACCTTTGCATAATCTATAAAATACAGATACATGTCCTTCTGTATTTGCATTGCTCTTTCTGATAACATAAATATCACTTTACTTAGTATTCTCATTTCTCTTTCATATCACAATAAAACCAAGTTTATAATGTAGGCACAATGGACATTTTTCTAATGAAAAAAAAAAAAAAATGATTCGTAGTGTTTTTAGTATTTTCTAATTTATTATTTCATCCTGTTTTTATAGAATTTTTCTCAAAAAAAGTCTCATTTCTTTAACAATTTCTTTCTTTCAAAACTTATTGTTGACTTACTTCATTATATTGAAGTTTTTAAGAAAAAAATATCCACATTCACAAATGACCTTATATATATTCAAAACAAATGAAAATGTCAAAAGTTATAATATGCCTGATTATTGAGAGAGTGGAATTATTGGATTTTATTCCATGCTAGATTTCTTTCATAATTACAGTGTGTTCACTATAAGTATTGTTTTATTACTGAATTGTACAGTCTAAATAACAGAAATAGGATGAAAAGGATTCTTATTTTTTTTTTATTTGTTGTGGTCATAAATTAATGCTGCTTAGGGTCAGAGATTGCAATGTTGGAAGTACAGTATTTAGGGTTGTTTGTGTGCATTTATAAAAAGTCAAAAACTTAAACCATTTAAAGCCAAAGATCACTTGTAAGAAATGCAAAAAGGAGTTACCAATTATAGGCATCATAATTTTCTACTTGAAATGGTTAAGAATACAAATCTTGTATGCATCTGCTTATAAGACAAAATACAGAATTAATGTTTATTCCTTTAAGTCTACATATTTTGCTGGTCTTTGATGAAAGCAAGATGCATGCCGATTTTGGGTTCTTTATAATGTTTAGGTTGGTACAAGGCCACAATGGTGGTAATGAGATTAGCTTGCTAAGTAGTAAGCTACCTGAAATACCCAAATTCAGTTCTTTTGTATTAAGTATATTTTATTAGGTTGGGCAAAGTTAAATTCAGTTTACTAAGTAAATTTTCTCTGTAATCAACTGAATAGACTTTTTGACTACCCCAATACAATGTCAGAATATTGTAATAAAAACATGTTATGATAAAGGGATACTTCAGGAATGGTCTAGAACAGGGTTTCTCAACCAGGGGTAATTCTGCCACCAAGGAGGATTTTAAGATTTTTTTTTTTTTTTTTTTACTTTTACTTTTTCGTTTTTTATTTATAAAATTTTGTCTCTTGAATTACAATACCCAGACATTCTATTGAACTTTTTGTTTATTGAAGCATGCTTCAATTTATTTATTTAATTATGAATTAAAACAAATTACTGTATATGTATTCAAGTTTAAAAATGCATCAATATTTTCTATTGCTATTAAATTTGTAAAATTCCTCTAGGAAATATCATCCATGTAAATGTATATGTCGTAATATGTAAAAGAATGAAGATTTTCAATAATATATGCATATTATTTGGAATGCACCTACCTTTTAAGTTGTAAAATCTTGGAAGGGGAGATGACATTCTGACTTATGGTGAAAAGGATACATTTGGTAAAAAATGATTTAACTGGTCTAGAAACTGTAAAATAATTAATATTTGAACTTTCTAAATCATCTCTTATTCTATCTAAAGTTTTTAGACATTTTTTTAGTATTTTTAAGTTTCAAAATCCATGCTGTAATATAACATCTGTATTTTATACCTGAAATAAATTGTACCCCCTACACATACCTTACAAATGATTAATGTGCAGGAATTTATTTTACTTACATAACATTTTTCTGTGTGTCAGGTTTGTGGTAACAAGAAAGCCTAATTTGGGGAAAATAACAACATACATGATTTTTGACTGGGTTCAGTATAGTATCTGTTCTCTTGTCATTTGAGATGGGAAGAGGTGCCAGTCCTAAGGATTCTAACCCTGCAGCAGTGCCTTCCTCATTGCATTAAAATATGTGGGGGGGGGGGGTTGATGAACTGCTGCTTTGTGGACCCTGATCACTACAATCTTGTTCAAGTCTAGGGTTAACCTTCTTCACATAAATTGTGCCTCTTACTCTGTAACCTTGTAACTTAAGTGGTTCTCGGGCCTTGTACTGGGTGAATATCATTGTAAAAACCAAAAAAAAAAACAAAAAAAACCCGAAACAATTGTATCATATACTGCCTTAGTGGGGAGAAATGTAGAATAACGAGTTTATTACAATATACAGCTTAATACAAGCGAAAGAAAACATTCATTATCCTACCAAAAACATTTTTTTCGAGGCTTTAGATCAGCAAATCTTTTCATGGCATTTTCTACACCTATCTTCTTTACAAGATCATTTTCTTATTGACAAAATAGTCAAAGAATTTAATCTATCTTGAGTTGTGGGTGACCACAAGCATGTATAAGCATTAGTTCTGGAAGATCCCAAACACATGATATGGCGACACTATATCACCCCAGGCAACTAACTGTCAATGTTGCCAGTAACTTGAGCCAGCCCTGTAGGTTGGTATTTCATTTTATCCCAATAGAATATTTGATCTTTAGAAGAAAAAAGCACTTATAAAAATTTACTTTAAAAGGAAATAGTTTCAAACTTCTCTTTAGAAAATATTCTGTTATTTGCTAAAGAATGGAAATCATGGATAGCATTTACTTAATCAGGTTAAATTAGGAATTGTATAAAAGGAAATAAAATATGCAAACAAATTTTTAAACTGAAATGTTATTTTCCAGCTTAAATATTTGTTTTCTGACAGAAAAGCTTTTTGAAGGAAAGCAATGATTCTGCTTCATGCTTAAAGCTAATCATGTAAATATAGGTAAAATAACCTTGAAATAAGTATTGGGGGGATGAGGGGTTTAATTAAAGTCATAAGCAACTCAATCTCTTTTAATGAAGTTGCTTTTCAGTTTTAATGAATAGTGTTACAAGTTTTTCATTTTTTTGGTGTGTTTTATCTTGAAGATTTTTATAAAAAAAAATTTAATTCAGAATAAAGGAACTTCTGTAATTATCTTGTAATGAAATGCAAGAATTTTTGCACCTTTTAAACTTTTAATTTTACTCTATTCTCAACTTGTTCTTTCTGCCTTTTGTTTTGCATGAAACATATAATTTTGACCATCTCCTCCCCAGCTGTATTAGGATTGTGTTTATACTGGTCATTTTTATTTGCTTCTTCATAATTAGATTGATAATTATCAATGTATGAATATTTTCAGTGAAAAGAATTCTTATTAACAAAGAAATGACTTTCAAATTAATGCCATCATTCAACTATTTTATCACAAATCTTTATCACCTAAAGACATTTTTATAGAGTTTGGTTTATTTTGTTGGGATTTTAATAGTTTAGGAATAAAATTATTCACTTGATGAAAAATAATAAGGTATGTTTCTTTTATATATCTTGTCCTTTCTTTATTCAACAATTTTTATATACCAATAAGTTTAAACTTACATAATCAGATTCACTTCTGTTGTCAAGAGACAGGTTGTCCCCTCACTTCAATCATCTTTCCCCCAATGAAAATGATGTGAGCTAATTTTAGAATAGAAATTCTTAGTCACACCCATCACAACTTAAATGCTGCACTTACCACTAAAAACATTTTGGTGACTGGCCTGATTAGATTAATACTATTTAAATAAATCTGAATTTAATTTACAATGTTTGTAATCAACTGACCTTTGAAACAGTTTTCTTCACATTATCCAAACATTTTAAGATGGAATATATATAGTGTGTGTTTGCAAAATCTTTGGTAAAAGTATCCATTCAAAATTCTTTGCAAATTTAAATCAGCAGGAAATCTTTTAGTGAGATTAGTTATTTAGTAATTTGGAAAACATTTGAATAAAACCTATAAATTGCTGGTTCCTTTTAGACACATCACTTAATGTAATTTATATTTAGAAAAAGATGTAAGTTGATTTCAAGATGCGTTTTGTCTGTTGCTATTTCCCAACTCGTAACACATTCTTTCCGTCTTTGATTTCTCTTTAACAACTCTTAGAATATCTTCTTTTCTTTTTTTTCTTAAAAACACCAAGCTATTTTAAGAAAGATTTTTTTTACATGTACTACTTTGCTACACACTATATTGAAGTGGTTAACTTTGTTTCTTTAATCATCATAAAAGTCTATTTTATCCTAACATATCAATAAATTGAATTACTCTCAATAATAAAATGTATTTTATTGGTTTATAAATAATAATAATTATCATAAATATTAGTATAAAAATTTTCTTTGTAATTTTTTACTTAATTTATATATGCTACATATCCTCATAACATGCTCCCCCCTTGCACACTCTTGCAACAACTTCATTTACTAACCCTCTAACTTGAGTGGTTCTTGGGTGTTGTATTAGGGGAACAACAGTTTAAAATTTCATTTTTACAAAGCAAGGAAAGTACTTTGAGGGAAATATGGATAATTATTCTGAAAAGAAATTTCACATTTTCTTTTTATAAGACATTGTTCATAAAAAACATTTTTTTTCTTTCTTCAATATAAGTAGGAATGATGTAGGTCCATTTTACATTTCAAATAACTCTTAAATTTTATAGATATGCATAAATACATAGTCAAATTTTATGATACAAGTCAATCTTTTCATTATAAATTGGTAATAACCAACCATTTTTTATTACAAATACTTGCAATAGCTTATTTGGCCATTTGAAATGTATTCTGCAACTTGAGAGTTTCAAGTCATATTCTAAAATAATCTTGTCAGATGAAAAACTTTTCATATACATGATGTCAAACTTGTTCAGAAATATCTAAATTGTTAGCTATATACAACCACTTTCTCAGATTGATGGTCAAAAATGGCTTTGATTGAATGAAGCATGTGTAGGCCTCAGTGAAAACCATCTTTTTTTGAACCTGGTGAACAATGCTACAGAAACCATATCACTTAAGGGACTTTCAACAACAGCAATATCTAAAATGGATAATACAGGTAACTTGATGAGTGAATAATGATAAAGATGCTAACCTTCCACACAACCTCAAACAAAAAGCAAGGAAGGAAACCCCCATCAGAAAAAAAAGATGCATTAACAGAAACTGAATTTCAACTAACAGCAAATCTAAATACTGAGTCGATGAAAACCAAATGTTTCCAAGGAAACTGTTAATATTACTATTACCATATATAATGGTTATATTTTGATATACGAACATTGCCATATATCATAAAAATGATAGAATCTCAAAAGAAAAACAAAATATTCTAAAGTTTTTAAATGATAGAACACAATCTTAGAAATCAGGTAAAAAAATTAGGGAAATTCTTAAACAAAAAACAAAATAAGAAAAAAAATTCTTTAATAATATTACAGAAACATTTGAGAAAATTAAAGTGGTAATGAACAAGAATATATGTTTGAAGAACCAGTATAAATAGAAAATACAAAGGGCATTGTTTAAATTGATCAAAGTAACCAAATGAATATCTTTAAGCAAAAATCACAAACTGAACAGTATTTCTTTAGTGATGAATATTGATCTCTATTGGATGGAGCTGATGGTTAGACTAGAGGTTGGGTCTTTTATGGAAATAGTCAACCAACATGACTTGGAAGACTGAAGCAGTGAACATTTTAGGCTAGTAAAATTATCAGTCCTTTCAAATTTGGTGGTGATAGCATCAAAACCAATGCAGATAGTTACAAGTTCTTAGACAAAACTTTTTCTTGTACGCATCACAACCAAGAAGCCTGTAAGGCAATGAGTATATTCATAAAAAACAATGCTTTTTCACATTTTGCAAAATATTATTGCCTACTTTGCCAAAAAAAATGTTTAAAAGATAGCAAATTAAATAAATTACCACCAACTTCACCAGATATTAATCCAATAGAAAACTTGTGGCCCATTATTAAGAGATGTAGATGAGAATGAAAAACAATATCCAAGTCAAGAAAGTCTCAGGCAAGCAATAAAAGCCAATGTAATGTTAATTAAAACATTAGACAAGTTAACAAAATGAATTAATTAAAGAATTATAAATATAGAATATCAAGGATATCAACATAAGAAATAATAAAATAACTCTTGCATATGGGATATTGTATTCATCAAATGTTTCTCTGGCCCATGTTGTTTGGCTTTTAGCCACATCGTATTGAAGCATTGGTTCCCATATCATTACCTAAGTAAAGCAACGTTGAATCTGAGGAGTACATAAATGGATGACCACTGACGAATACAAGGTACTGCAAGCTTGGATGTGTGGGTGATGTAATGTAATGCTCAAAATTGTTAATCAGAGAGCCGAGTTCTAATTTCCCATTTATTATAATTAATTTATGTGCAAATATCCTTGGGAAAGGTATGAACCCACCTCTTCTCCCCACATCTATGGTTTAATTAGTAAGATTTGTATCACTAACCCCTTATTATCTCGAAAAAATCTTATAAGCTAAAAATATTTTCTGGTTTTAAATAACCTGCATAGGATTGATAGGTCATAGAAAAAAGTTAATCAATATATTGTTTGGATTTTTTTTATAAATAAAAGTTTGTTGCATTTATTTGCTTATATATAAAAATCTGATGCTCTCAAAAGAAGTTGTCATTATTTTCCATAAGGAAACATATAAACTGTGATTATAATATTCATATAAATACATACTTGAATTTTACTAATGTCAGCTGATTAATACCAATTTTATTTTAAAAACATTGACTTGCATGCAAACATTTGTAATTTATAGCTTCAGTAAAATAGAAAATTAAGGAATAAACATCTTTAAATTTTTGTTTTGTGAAATTAGTACCTTTGTATATTTGTAGATATTAAAGAAAGTAAATGAAGTTACAATTTACTAAAATTACCTGAAAATATCTCTTTTTAAATTTTTACTGTCTCTTTGGCTATGTTTTGCCAAAACATAGACACTCTCTTACTCAGTAAAATGCTAGAAGTTTAAATTACAGCTTTTAAAAATAAATAATTCTTATAGAATCAATTTCTTAACTACTATAGCTAGAATAATGTCTTGTACAATAGCAAAATAAAAATGAATGCGATTATTAATTTTTTTTCTTCAGTTCATTATTCACTTGTTTTGAATGTGTTTAGTCATTGAAATCTCAAGATTGTTTAGTTTTACATCATTTTCCATTGTACTTTGTTATGTCTTTTCAATCTCTAACAATCAATATTTTTCTGAATTAATATATCATTGTTCTGAATTTAAAAAGTATTCTTTTCTTTTTATAAAGAAGGTCTAAGTTATACACTATAACACAGATATAGTTCGGCACTATGACATGGCCATAGCTCTGCACTATAAGACAGGTACTTGTTGGGTAAATCTACAAGCATTACATTGGTTTCTGCTTATACAAATAGATTAAGGGAGAAAATTCTATCTCATCATCACATAATTTAGACAGGCTATTTGTTCAATAATTATTTATTGATGTTTCCATTTAAATGCATCAAATGCATTACTGAAAATATATAATGCTTAAATGTTAGTTTCTTCTCACCACTTTGATAATGTTGAGGATAAATGTATATTGGACAAGGTGTTCAATCAAAAGTATTTTATAATTTATGTATTTCAGGTTTTATTAGTATAAATCCCATTAGGAAACTAAACTGGAGGAGTATTAAACAGTTTAAGAGACTCGAATTATTACTCTTAAATGGTCAACAGATCATCTTGTTTTTGAGAATGTTTCTGTTAATGTTGTATAAAATATATTTTTTCCCCTTCTATAAATGAGAAAAAGCTTCACATTGTTTACAAAATTACATTAGAAATTTACTTTGTTCTTAATGGCAAGATATTATATGACAATTTACTTATGATCCTACCACACTTAATTGTCAATTTGGATATAATCACAGATTTATTATGTAACAATTGTTATAAGTATAAAATAAGAATATGAAAATTTTGACCACAACCAAATTTTTTTTGTTAAAAACGTGTTTTCACTTTGTTACACAAATTAATGTAAAAATGGCTGTCTTAATGTATTTTAACAACTGTTTACTTTTTGCTCAATTGACAATTTTTTTAAATTTAAATTCTCTGAACTCTTTATCCAGTGGTTCCAAACTGAAAGCTTCTTAATTTTTATATTTTGCTCTTCAAATATACCCTTTCATTGTTTAGCAGTTGGTCTTTGTTAGTTATATAACATTTTCTAAATTCCAATAAATATCACCTGAAGTAGGCCAGAGCATACAATGGCCAAAACATCATGAATATGGCAATAACAACATGGACAATGTAAATATTATAAATAGCATTATTTATTTTTTGACTTAATTTTGTTCTTCTTTTGCAAATATTCACTGCTAAAACTTTCTTAGCATTTTTTTATAATTTTCCATTTGGCTTTTTATCATATATTCATTATTTGTAATTGTTTATTTTTAAATCCCCAGAACTTTTATTTTAGAACAAGTTGGTATTTATTTTATATAAAACATCTAGAGAATTATTTTATGACCTAATATTTCAAAAGTATTTCTAAATGAATTTTCTGGTCTACTAACATTGTCTGCAAATTATAACTGCTAATATCCAGGAGCCCCTCAACCATATAATATAATGTTAATTCACTTGCTCAAAATAGAAAGCTATCACTAAATGAATAATTTTAGTCTTAGTAATGTCATCTTGGGAATTGGAGATTACTATTGTTTCATTCATAAATGTATATTTCCCTAAGGTGATTTTTTTTTTTTTTTTTTTTTTTTTTTTTAATATGATAAATATTGTATTTCATGTTAACATTGGTGACATTCAAGCTCCATATTAAATAACTCCAAACACATGAAGGGAGATCAGAGATACTTCCTCTTTACCCATTGTAATGTTTTTTTTTTTTTTTTGTTTTATAGATAAACAGTTATCTATAAATTTGCCATTCTGTAAGCTCTCTCTTGAGCCAAAAGGCTGTTTTTTATTTATTGAACTGTTTTTTTTTTTTTATCTTTTAATAGACCTGCTTTTCTCAGGAATCCAATCATCTTGTGCAAACTGGTTAAATTTTAGTTATGATTATTCACTGAATCTGAAATTTATTTTGTCTAATTACAAAAGAACACTGAACATTTTTTTCTTTCATCTATTTTCTTTCATTTTTATCTGTATGCATTAGCATTTCGATTGATATGACCAGTCAGTGAAGAGCATTGATAAAGATCCTAGTATGGATTATAAGGGATTGGAATCTTTAAAAACAAAAAAAAAAAAAAAGCAACAAAGTACATAAAATTCAATGTATATTTAAGCATATTAAAATAAATCTTATACCAAGTATCACAGGCTTTATAAGGATTATAAGATATTGCATACTGGATGATTTTTTTTTTTTTTTTAAAGCTAGTCAATAAAATGGAAAATGGAACCACCCACACTACTTGCCTATTTCTGCAATTGTTGCTTAGGAGAATGAAAACAGGTATTGACACACCCAACTATAGCAATTCTCCTGAATACATTAATGCCATGAACACATCTTACACATTTGAACAAGTTAACATTCACTAAATGCAAATATAAGTCTACCATTGGCGTATGATACATTCATAATGAATCCAAACATTTTCATTCATTCGTTCCTCTTTCTGATCAGTTTTCTCAACTAAAGACATTTCAGGAATATAAATTAATTTTTTTCTAATATAAAATGCTACCTGTATCAATTGTTATTTCTCATTTATGAACACAATATATTTCAAATCTTTCTCTCTTATATTGTCCACATTTTTCTGTTTTGTATCTTAGTAGGATGCTGATTGTAACTTAGGGTGGTAGTATCTGCTGCGTGGGAAGGAAGAAGGCTGCTGCTATGTCTCTACATTAGAAACTGCTGCATTGATGCCTCTTGCTCACTCTCTCTCTCTCTCTCTCTCTCTCTCTCTCTCTCTATATATATATATATATATATATATATATATATATATATATATATATATAATCTTGTCGATCAATAGTACCACTCTATCCAACTATCCAATGTTCATGTTCAATCTATGCACACATTAAACTAGTTTCTCTAGATTTTTTCCTAGCTTATTACTTAACTACATCAATCCAAATAGCATCTCCTCTTAATTTATACTTGCATCCCAACACCTTTTCATAGTTTATATCTTGTCATTTCATTTTAGTATTTGTAACCAACATTTTTGTTTGTAACTATCAGTCCCAGTGATAGACGACTTCACAACAGTTTGTGTCTGTGTGTTGGTATGCAAACAAATTTCCAACATGATTGATTTTGGTTTTCTTATGTTCACTCGGTCTCTCTCTCCCATTGATATCTCTGTTGATATGGACTGCAAGCTGTGGACAGTAAGAGATTCCTGCCTCATAACAGCCACTTAAAAATCATTTTCATACCAGTTATTAGAGAAGTGCTCATTTCTCTCTACCACCAGCACTGCAGCTAATACTGCTGTTGCAGTAACTGCAATTACTCCTGCTATTATTGATATGAATTGCCACCAATATCTTACACATGCATTCTTATTGGAAGCAGCTCTGTAAATTGAGTGTGGGAAATGTTCTTCCTGTAAAGATGTGTTGCAGAAAGAAATATTCCACAATAAACACACTGATGTTTGTGTGGGAGTAGTATGCTTTCAGAATAGAGCATTTTGTATCTTTTTAATGTACTCCATATAAATTACCTTGGACATCTGAAGGTTATTTCACTAATATTGTTGATGTTTCTGTCAAAAATCAATCAAATAAACTTATGCAAATATTCAATATTATTAAAAAAAGTGCTAATCTTATTTACTTTATTTTATTGATAAACAATTTTTCTAACTATATAAATACAAACACTTGAAAAGTGACCAAATTCTGTAGAAAAATATACAGATATTTATTTGTTAGGCACTTTCCTTTGTTCTGCTATATCTCTTTTATAAAAAGCTGCTATTTGCAGTTAAAACCCATCCAAATGATAAAAAACAACACTAGTTATAATAGAGCCCAGTTTCAAAATTTCATCAGTTATGATTTGTTCTAGAAACAAACCCTTTAATAAATGTATGTGTCCACTTAATTTCCAATGTCATTAAAATCATTCAAATATCCTTTTACAAATGATAATTAAAATGTCCTTGTAGAGATTAAAGTAGTTTGAATTGGTCATTGATGTAAATAGTGGGCAGTTGTCCAGATTTCTTGAATTAGGTTGCACACCTAGTGTCGACCAGCTGTTACAATCCTAAAGTAACCATGAACCAACTACTGGTCTGACCTCAGATATTGGACTATGGCCACCATGACAAATGTCAAACTGTCCACCTACACTTTTTAACAGCTATAACAAAAACCTTTGTTTTGTTTGTTTTATTTATTTTTTTGTTATATTGTTTTTTCATGTCATTTTTTGTTTGTTTTTTTGCCTATCTTTTGTTTTTTTTTTGTCTTATTTTTTGTCTGTTTGTTTTTTGTTTTGTCGGAAATTACTTATTGCTTTTCTTAGTGTTATCAAAGAAATGTAATGTTTCTAAACTGAAGTTTTATTAGTAACACTCTTAGTATGATTGTATTTAATCAGCAATAAATAAAAATACCTTTCTCTATATATGTATGCAAAAAACATTCATATTGTCTTTTTGTTTAGTTAAAAAATGATTTTAAAAAATTAACTTAATGCTTATGAAAGTAACATTATTAATTTACTTTTGCTGAGTTATTGCTTTTCTTCAAAATTAAGTACAGATTTTTTACAGATATAAAAATATTTAATTATATAAATTGACTTTTGTTATCTCTCCTTTTTTACATATTTGTGTTTTTGTTTTCATGTTTATAATACAATCCTTTGTTAATTACATTTTCTCTTAATCTGTTAATTACATAATTTTTGTGGTTTTAGAGGGAGAAAAATTCTTTAAAATGTCTCTTTGAAATTAACCATTAGGCCTTTTTAAATTTCTTTATCACTGGTGATTTGCATAAAGTGCTATTTTGGACATAGTTAATCAGTGACGAAAGCTTTTAAAATGTTTTTTAAATTTGTGTTTAAATCTTGTAAATTACTTATCAGATTGGTATAATGTTGTGACAGGAATGTTTACTATCTTCTCATAAAAATTACAAGAAAATAAATTCCCTGAGATTATCCCGTCTTGCATTTCAGCCATTATATTATACACGGCTTTCTTCCATTCTTATAATCTTTTTTTTTTTTTTTTTTTTTTTGTTGGTCTCCTCTATATATTCTTGTTCACTTTTATTTTTATTCTCACAAACATACTTTTCTTTTGTACACAACAATGTCTGTATTACTTATTTTTTCAAGTTCAGATCATGTATTCCACACACTTGAATGTTTTAGTTTTACTTACAATAAAATGTATATCCAAATATTATATGTCTAGCCAAGTGATGGACATTTTATTAGATGCAAATTTTTTTATCATTCAAATATATTCTATTGACTTTTAGCTTGAAACCAGCAATTTGTTTCTTTTCTGATAAATTAAAAGCGTCATATTAAAGATTTTGACTTACTGATTTCAATAAAATATATACAATATTTTTTTTTTTTAAATTTAGACATGAATAAAAAAAAAAAGTGTAATCATTTTCCCAGAAAAACCTATTTTCTCTTCAGTGAAGCAATTACAAATTCCCTTCTTTAAATATAAAATAAGATCGTATGATTTGAGGTTATCAAACCTCCCCAACAGAGGTGATTCAGTCGAATTTGATTGGAAGCCTGGGCAGTATTTTGTGATCATTGCTATGTTATCAACATTTGCTTTTTTATACCTACATTTATATGTTACAAATTAAACTAAGAACAGCTGACTATTAAAGGATGAAATTTTTTCCCCCCAAATACAGGAATTTGTTTTGCTCATGCTAAGTCTTGCAAAAACACTGTATAAAATTCACTATTTTTGTCAAATAATGTTGAATGTTATTAAATTATTCAACTTTTTAACAAGAAAAATCTCAAGTTGATATAAAAAATTGCTGCAAAACATTGTTGATTTATTTAAGATGGAATGATCTATTATGACAGGTCTCCAATTTATATTTAGATAAATTGCATTTATTTTCAATTAATTGAATTGTTCACCTATACTGCATATGACCCACTAGTGTACATAATTAGGTTATAATAAAATTTGTATTTTATATGAATGCTACCTCATGAAAAATGAGATGTAGCAGATCCTTACACTGGCCTTGGTCTCTTGTATTTGTCATTCAACTGTGGCAAGAGAAAAGATCACGTACATACAGTAAATGTTGATTCTTCAAATTCTTTTTCTTTTAATACTTAATTTTGAACTTCAACTCTCTCTTGTTACATATTTTTTTTTTAACAGTGAGAAATATCTACTTTTTATACATACATATACATAGATGTGTTTTTTTTTTTTTTTCTGAAGTAGGGCTGGGATTAATCTTGCAAAAATCAAGGTGGATCCTGCCTGACAGAATTTGCCATAATGATTTGTGGCAAAATTTTACAGGGCCAGATGCTTTTGATGTGCAACTCAGACACTCGCAGTAGTCCAAGTATGCTGAGTGTTTTTATTGAGACACTATCTCTAGAAAGGTTGTTATTCAATTCAAGACTTGAGACCCCCATCCTAGCTTTATATAATTGTGTGTGTGTACCTCCAAAGATTTTCTAAAAAAGAGCATAGCATGATGAAAACTTGATAAAAACAAAGTTGTATTGTATGCAGCAAAGTATTTTGCTTATTGGAAATATTAAATTTAATCTATTAGCTTGAAATTAAAACTAAAATAAAAGCTTCAAGATTTTCAATTTTAAAAATTCATTTTAAACTTTAGGTATAGTGTTTTTTTTGTGGGGGGAGTTCCTTGTGTGTGTCTTGGCCCGTTGACTCTTATAAGAACATCATCTGCCCTTTGACAAGTCTTGTTTTTCATCCTGTGGGGGTGTCATACCTCCTCTCCTCACCTACACAATCTAACCCTACAGCACCTGGTATTCCCAGTAGTCTTGCTTGCTGTTTGCTTATCTTCAGTGATTTATTTATTTAGATTTATTAACAGTCTAATAGTATCAATGACTGTCATTTTTTTCTTTTTAAAAGCACCTGTTCAGTTTAGGATTCTTACTCAACTATGAATTTGTAAAATAATTCAATGTTGAATTTGTCAGATGGGAAAAGAATACTTATAGGCACAGTTTCACATAGCAATGATCCAAAACTTTCTATACTCTATATTTTGAAACACTTTGTAGTATAGGGATCTCTTCAGTGATTTTTATCTAAGTATGGATAATGACCAGGGAATACCAGACACTATAAGCTTGGATGTGCAGGTGGTGTAATGGATAATGGCTTGGAATTATTAATCAGAGAGCTTAGTTCCATTTTCAGTTGGGTTTGTTATATTCACTTACACATAAATACTCTTGGGAAAGGTATAAATCCAACTCTTCTCCCCCTAGCTATGGGTTAATTAGTAAGACTTGTATCACTAAATTCTTATTTTCTCCAAAAATGCAAGAAAGAATTCTTATACTCTAAAAATATTTTTGGCTTTAATTAGCCTGAAAAGGATTAATAAGCCATAGAAAAGAAATCAAATTTGATCTATGTAGAAATTTATTTATGTTTGCACCAAAATTCATTCACTTAAAAGTAGATACAGATGAATATTAGTGTTTTTTAAACAGACATTTTAAAAGTATATATATATATAAGTAATTAGAAAAATATTAAAAAAATAAGTGGGAGGAAGAGCAAGGATTAAAAATAAGAATCATCCTAAAATGATAGATGAAAGAAAGAAAAAGAAGGGCTAACAGGTTATCTCCTCCTAGGTTATTTAGATCAATATTAAAAGTGGCTGTATTAAATTTTGTTGCTAGAGTTTTCTTCTTTTATGTGCCATGTTCCTTCAGAATGCAGGTGATCATGGCTCTCCACTACCCACTATCCCTTGTAGCTCTCAATAGGTTTTGTCCCTTTACTACTTCTCCCAGACCCTGTTCTGTTGTTCACTTGCTTAAGCCCGCTAGGTATGTCATGTGTTGTTTTTCCTTGCCTCTCTTTCCATCTATTCGACCTGTGAGTATCAGATTCTCCAAGCCCTCCTTTCTTATTACGTGTCCCAGAAATTTCAGCTGCCTCTTCCTGATGTTAAGTATAAGCTTCCTCCTTGTTTGCATCCTCTCCAAAACTTCATCGTTGCTCACATGTTCGGTCCATGATATCCTTAGCATCCTTCCACATTCATTGCAGATTCCCACTATGAATTTGCCAACTATATCTCCTGCCCTTTCCCTGCCTACTTTGGCATTCAGGTCTCCCATGATAATTATGACTTCTTACGATTTGCAAAGAGCCTTGGCTTTGTCTAGCATGGAGTAGAAAGATTTTAATTTCTTCTTCCTTACTTTGTGCTGTCGGTGCATACACTATTATGATAGTTATGTTGAAAGTCTTTCCTTTCAGCTTGACTACCAGAATTCTTTCAGATAGTTGGTAATATTTTATAACACATTTCTTGAATACTTGATCTAGTATCAATCCTACTCCTTTATCATTTTTCTCTCTGCCTGCATAAATAATCCTGTGATTGTCACTGACAAAATCTCTGTTGTTTGGCCATCTTGTGTCACATACACTAAAGATGTTGACTTTTGAGCCTACTCATTTCTTGTTTCACATTATGTAACTGGCAGAAGTTATTCAACATCTGTGCATTCCATGAGAGTTATTTTTTGTTTAATGTGAGCAGTCACAAGATAATGGTCCAGTGACACCTGCCACTCATGTCGTTCTTTTCCGGGCGAGGGATAGGTTGCGAGGAATTTTATCCTCTTTACACTGTTTGTACTAGCAGTTGCTGGATAACGGTCAGGTGACACCTGTTGCACATGTCTGTCCTTACTAGGTGAGGAGTTACTTTTCCAAATATCACTAATTTTAAATCTTTCAGAATGAGGAAGGTTTGTGTGGTGTAATGGATAACTGATCAAAATGAGAAGTCAGTGAGATGAGTTCAAATTCCAGTCAGGTTCATTTTATTGACATGCACAAATACTCTTGGGAAATGTATGAATCCATACCCTACCCCCAGCTATAGGTTAAATAGTAAGACGTGTATCTGAAAAAATCATATTTGAAAAATTGTTAATGCAAATATTCCCTTGCCAAAATAAATGAATTATTCTAAAATATATATTGTCTTTAAATAACCAATCAAAGAGTTTATAAACCATAAAAAACAAATCAAATCAAAATCTTAGCTTGAAGTTTTTAAATTACTCATAGTTACTAAGTACTCCACACAAAAGGCATGAAAATACCCTTTTTTCTATGTAAACCTTTTTAGTTAATGAGATAAACTAATCAAGGCTTTTGTATCAATTGTAGAAATGGCTTGTTTCATGCTTGCATACCATAAAATTTTATAAATAATAATCTTACATATAAATCTCTCTCTCTCTCTCTCACATACACACACACACACAACCAGCTCCAAACATGAGAAGAATATAAAACCTAGATATATTGGAACATGTTTATTCTCTTCTGCTAAGAATGTCATTATATACAAAAGTCAACTTGTGGCCATATCGCATTAAAACACTGGCTCTCATACGATCACCAAAGTTAAACAATGCCAAGACTGGTCAGTACCTAGATGGGTGACAACTTGTAAATAACAGGTGATAAAATGTATAATGGCTAAGAATTATTAATTGGATAGCCAAGTTCCAATTCCAGTCAGGTTTGTTATATTCACTTACATGCAAATACCCGCTGGGAAAGGTATGAACCCACCTTTTCTCCCCCTCCGCTGTGGGTTAATTAGTAGGATTTGTATCAGTAAATTATTATCACTAAAAAAATTCTTACAATCTGAAAATACTTTCTGGCTTTAAATAACTTGCAAAAGGTTGATAAGCTGTAAAAACAAAATCAGTCGATCAATCAATATATGAAAGTCAGTTTGTTCAAATAGACATATCAAGTAACACAAATACATCATTGACATCACTGTACTTTGTGCTTTTATATCAAGTTAATTCATTTTCTATTAAAATTGATGGACCTCCTTGTAAATAATCTAATTATTTTTTTATTTGTTTTTTAAGGGTGTTTTCTTGACCAAATGTTGGCTTTTTCTACAATTTTAATCATATCTAATGGAAATAAAATTGTCAATTTTGTTAGGTATTTTTTCATTAAATAAATTGTATTTGTATGAATGTGATTATTTAAGTGTAGAGTAAATGAAGATTATGATAATTTTAGTTTCCATTTTATCTTGGTCTGTTGATTCTGTATATTTTAGATTTTATTATTTGCTAATTGTATATAATAAAGTTTTTAAAAAATTAATTTTTTTTTTCTTTTGCAATAGAATAGTTTCATTTTAATATTGAGTTATTTTTTATTTATTTTTAATAATTTCACCCAAGGTGATAATGTCACTAAAATGCAAGAGGCTACAGAGAGTGAAAGAGAATGAAAAGGACTTCAGAAAGAACAGAAAACCTAATCCTAAACAAGGGATAAACCTGGGGAGAAGTGTGGACTAGATGATAGGCAAACATATTTACTCCTATTGAGGAAAAAATAAATAAACAAACAGTAAATAAAATTTCAGAGTTTTGCAGAGGCATTAGAAAGAATTGGAAACACAATTCTAAACAAGAAACAACGACTAAAATTCTACTCTTGTTCAAAAGATGAGAGAGGAATCTAAACTGGTTAATACATGAATATTTTTTATGACTTCTTTGCTGCTTTTTACATTGAAATGTTTAACTTGCATTACTTAATCTATTCTCGATACGTCATATTTTTGTGCAGCTTAAAAATGTGGCTTAATCTGAGACAGACAATATAATTAAGTAAATAATACAGTTTTAAAATCAATATTTGAAGCAATTTATTTATTATTTTTTAAATATTAATTTAAATTTGAACTATTAATAATTAAAGTTAAAATCAAACATTAACTATTGCTGTCATATCTAGTCTGGTCCTTCTGTTATGTATTTGGAGATTTCTCCTTTTGAGGTCACAATGTTGACAAGACTTTTTCTATAATTTTTCAGAAGTTTCCAGCAGTAATAAGTGTCAATTTTTGACCATTCTTCTTGGCAAAACTCCCACAATTGCTCAATGTTACCTGTGTTTCTTGCATGTACTGACTTCTTTAAGTAGAACAACAGATTTTCAATTGGGTTTAGATCAGAACTTTGACTAGACCATTCTAAGACTTGAAATTTTTTTTTTTTTTACCCATTCTTTTGTAGATTTTCTTTGGTGGTTCAGATCATTGTCCAGTTGTAAGATTCAGCCCTGACCTAAACACAACTTTTGAACCAAGGGCAAGACACTTTTTTGTCTAAAATTGCTTGGTATCTTGCACAATCCATTGTGCTGTCAATGCATACTATTTTGCATGATCTATCTGCAGCAAAACATGCCCAATTCATAAAGATGTCACCATTATTTTTATCTGTTGGCACCAAATTCTTCTTTTCAAAAGCTGTATTAGGAGCCCACCTATCATGCCTCCCATAAAGCTCTAGTTAGGTCTCATCCAACCATAAAACCTTTTGCCAGAATGTTTCTAGCTTATTAATATGAGCTTAGGCATAGTTGAGCTTATCTTGTTTGTGCTTTTTTATAAGCAGTGGCTTTTTTTTCTTGACCATTCTGCTATGAAGACAAGCATCATTCAGATTTTGTCACACTGTAGATGGATTTTAACATTGGCCAGGGAGCCTTGGGGAACTGCAGAGGTTACAAAAGGATTCAGCTGGGCTTGTTAAAGTAGATGTCTACATGCTCTTGCAGTTATTTTTCATGAATGGCTATTTCTTGATTGCAATGCCATTATACCAAAGGCTTTCCATTTATAAATAATTTCTTGCACAGTAAAGATGTGCACTGCAAATTGTTTTGCTAGCTTTTTGAAGCCATCTCCATTATAAGCTTCAACTATGCATTTTTTTAAAGCTTCAGGAAGTTCTTTTGATCTTGATATGTATATATATTTTAATTTAGTCTCTAACTGCACACTTTTGCATACACAATGAGTTATATTGGTTGACTGTAGTATACACAGCTTACCAAAAACATGAACATACATAATTTTAATTTTTACAGGGTCACAAAACATTATTTGCACTGGTAACCATGTAAAACAAAAATAAAGAGTGTAAACATAAGGGTTCACTTACTTTTGCACATTTTAATTTTAATATTTTTATTTCAGCTCGATGACAATTTTAGAAAGTGGTTGTAATTCATTTCATAATGGTTTTTCTTAATGAATATATCATTTAAGATTTAGGAAAAAAGAATTTTTTTTAATATTATCTCGCTTACTTTTGCACAGCACTGTATGAAACATACAATGCTAGATGCAAGCATAAGTTCTATGCTAAGAGTTTCTTCTCATGCAATTCTTGTTTGTGGAACTCTTCTGGTCTCTTGCTTTCCAGTCATCTTTGATCATCAAAAATTTAACTGCAATGTCAATCATTATCTTGTCATTTTAATTCCTCTCCTTTTATTGTTCTCTCTCCTTAATGTTTTTCTTTTTCTCATATCCTTTCACACTCAGTAACCCTTGCATCTTAGCGGCTTTATTATCTTGATTGGGGTGAAATTATCTTGTTGAACTAAATAAACAAGATAGTTTTTGACTTAAAAATATTAATTTCTATAATTTTTGATCGTCTTTCCATTATCCATAAAATTATAACTGATGTAATAAGTAGAAATATATGAAGCTTTAAAAATGTTCTTTTCAAATATTAATATCAGTGAATGTCACTGAATCAATACTGGTCCTGTATTTTCTATGTACAGGTATCAAAGTTGTATTATTATTAATATGCTACATAGACTGTTTACACTGTTGTATCTCTTGAATGCAGTGTTAGTTTTCTTATAGTATAGAAATTGAATAAATCATATTATCGAATAATTATCCATTTAAAATCAGTTTGTCTATTTGAGATTATTTTCAAGATAATAGGGCAAAAATGTTTGTTACTTTAAGAGCTTGTGATCAATATGATTTTATCTATATATATGTTGTTTCATTTTTTTGCAGGATTACTTATTGTCATTTGCCTTTCCAGAGCAAATGGTTTTACTTAGGCACAGAGCGTGGGAATGTACACATAGTCAACATTGAAACTTTCTTACTGTCTGGTTACATCATTAATTGGAACAAAGCTATTGAGTTGTAAGTACTATCATATTTTATTATTTGATGTATGTTTCTTTATATCTTATTCTGCTTATCCCTCTCTTAATTAGTATGACCAATACCTTATAAATAATGGACTATTCCATTTTTTTTTGCGTGGAAAGCCAGAAAAGACAAAGATGTTTGGTTTCAGTGAGAAAATGAAAGAAAGAAGAGAAGATAGCTGTGTTTAATGTCAATGAAATGGAAAAAATGTTGTCATTTTCAAATCTTTTCATTTGTACCCTCTTACTTATTTAAATAATGACCAGCATTCATATTTATGATTATTATTGCAATATTTTGTTCAAGTTGTTAAGCTTAAATATTTAACAATGCGATAAGGGGAATTTCTATGAATATTTTATTGTCATAGAACTCACCATGAGCTTAACCATGAGTTAAGATTTAACAGAAAATTCAAATAGAGAAACCTTGAAATTTTCATGGGTATTTCTAATAATATATATAATGCATAATCAATATATTTATGCCTGCTTTAATATGCAAATACACCGTGTGTAGTCACTCTAGCCCCAGTTTTTTTTTTTTTTTAACTTATTTTTATTCTAGATCAGTATACAGTAAATTTTTACATGACATGCTCAAAATTTATTTTTAAATTCAGTAGACAGTCTAATATTTCTGAAACCTTTCAAATATATTTCCATTTTCTTTTTCAAATGACCTGCAGTTTCATGCTTTTGTCAATTTACTGCTGTTTGTTCTCTTTAGCATTAATGATTCAATTTTAATTATTCCCAGCTGTGCTTCAATCAAATTATGCCCAGACAAAACTTTTGAAACTCTCAGGCAGAGTTGCTGTAAAAGCCTAAATATTATTAGGTATTTATGGAAAATGCTATGTTCCTGACCACCATTACCACCATTTCATCTTGCACATAAAATATATTTTTTAGTCAATTTCCAATCAATTTTACATGATGACTTGCTTTTATGCAGCAAATTCCCAGGGAAAATGAGGCTTAGTAAAAAAAAAAAAAAAAAAGAAATAGAATGTGTTTATTTTAAAATTGATTTCCATGTGATCAGTTTAAACCTGAATCATTTTGAAAGCTAATGTTTTCAACCAGGGTCATGAATATTTGAAAGGGAATAAACACTTCCTTCGTCTTACAGGATTATTTGCTAAAAGCGAACAGCCAGTATTTGATCCCAAACTGATCTATTCCAATTCTGACCTGATCACTTATTGCAGTCTGATGTTGCCTGGGTAGCTTAATTCCAAGCACTTAGCTAATCGCTGTAAATACTTTAAATGTGTTTCAATGAATGATTTCAAATATTTGTCTTAGGACAATAAGTAAATCATACAGAACTGACAAAAGCCTGAAAATCTTAACTGAAATTCTCTGAACTCTGTTGTAATGAAATTAAGCTACAATTTCCACCCAAAATATCTCAGTCAACTCAACTGTTTAAAAAAAGAAAAAGTTAAGCATAAAGCAATGAATAAATAATTATTTGCTGCTGAATTGATCAGTATCTGGAATCAAAAATAAAATGGAGACTTCAGGCAACAGTGATATGCTTCTGCAGAAGAATAATGACTATACTATAGACAGAACATATGAGCAATGAGGAAGTTTTCAGGAAAATAGGGATAAAAAGAATTTTTTTTTTTTTTTTTTACTTTTGATAAGAAACAGTTGAAATTTTTGGGACATATAATGAGGAAATAGGAATTGGTGAATCTAGTACTCACTGGACATGAAAATATCATGCAGGTTTTTGTGGCTGGATGAAAGCATTTTCTGTGTTGGTAGAATCATTGAACTGAGCAGGGCTGGTGCATACTACTCCCAAACCCTCCTGATTGCGGGGGAGTGCATGGAGGCCCAAGCAGTGCATCATGATCTTTGCTATCTTATCAACATTTGCTTTTTTTTTTCTACCTACATTTATATACATTACAAATTAAACTAAGTACAACTGTTAAAGGATGAAAATTTTTTTGGCAGATTTTGATGCCATTCTGGATTTGTTTTTTTCCATGTAAATTTGTGAATTTGTTTTGCTCATACGAAATCTCAAAAAAACACTATATTAAATTCACTATTTTTTTTATGCATAATTTGTTAAAACTTATTCAATTTTAACAAGCAAAATCTCAAGTTGATGTTAAAAATTTGTGCGAAACATTGTTGATTTATTTAAGATAGAATGAGCTATTATGACGTGTCGCAAATTTGTATCAAGATATATTTATTTTCAATTTTTCTAGTTGAATTGTCCACTTACATTCCATATGATATATCATTATACATAATTAGGTTACAGTAAAATTTGTATTTTATATGAATATACGTTATGAAAACTGAGATATAGTAAAGTGCAGGAGCTGTATTGTAGATTGTGGGGGGCAAAAGACTCTTGCACCAGCCCTGCACTACCTTCTGAAAATTGACATGATGTACAGTGAAGAGGCAGGGCACTGTATCATAGATTCATGCTGTTTCGGGCAGGGGAGGGGGATTTTAGACCCCTGTACTGACCCTGTATTGGGTGAATACAGCTTGTGGAAAAAGAGCAATTCTTTTATGTTTGGATTTTTTAGATGAGGAGGAGTCATCGTAATTATATGCCTTTCCATTTGGACTAATAGGTTCATCTTATCATACTCAATATTTCTTTCCTTCTGTACACAAATAACATGCTTCCTAATAGGTCCCAACATATATCAGAAGAAGACTTAGCTATGGGATATTGTCATTATATCCAGTAATGGCAAACATACTTGAAATGCCTATAACAATATCATCACTAAAACCAGGCATGTCACTTAGATACATAGATGATACCCTCATACTCTGTCTCTACCAGAAAGATATACAAACAATGCTGGACCATATGAATTCAATAAGATCTTACATACTGATTTCAGTGGAAAAGCAAGTCAATTCACTGGCCTTCTTGGATGTAGTAACAACTCACAATGTATATTGTAAGCCAACATTCACTGGACAATACCTGAACATTGATTCCCACCATCCATAGACTTTCAAGATATAAGGTTTAACAGAATGAATCACTGTGAGTATAACAACCAAGATCAGCATATTAGCCTTAATGGAAATAAGTGAATCTTTATTGATGCTCCTGTCCTATAATAGTTGTTACGTGTAATGTATTTCATGTGTATGCAAATGTAACAGCTAATATAGGACAGGTGGTATTTTTATTCTCTTTATTATGAGATAGTGTTTTGAACTGCTCATGATTTGCTTCAAACGAATCAGCATACTTCTTTAAGAAGTATGTGTATTTTTGTTCAGCACACCAGCCCCAACCTTGAATCATTCATTCGATCAAATAATTGAAAGTTTGGCTGTTTCTATGGTTTTCACATGTAACTTGCAAACTTTTCCCCACCCAATAAATTTCTCTTGACATAATTCTATTGGCTGTGCCAGGGTGCAATTCATGTATCCTTGAGAATAAGGCTTGTTAGGCGTAATGTCTGAAATAAAATTCAATTTCTCATCGCTTCTTAGGCTGGTACTTCTTTGTGGCTGAGACAATTGCATTTTCACCACCCAGACAATGTAACTTCTATCTTGTGACTTGACCAATACATGTCCCAACAGTGGTTGGGAAAGGGTATAATCATATCTCTTACAAAGGTCTGAAGCCTAAACTTAGATTACCCTTTAGAAAAATAGATTAGTATACTAATCATGTGCTATAACTTGAGGAAGAATTCAGAATCATGGAGGTTATGGCTAGTGCTACATCATCATATTTTAATTCAAAAATGTGTGTGCATATATATATATATATATATATATATATATATATAATGTTCAGTACTTATTGAAGATCAACTCAGTTTTGTAATTTTTCAATCACTGATTAGGACTCAACAAAAATGATTGCATTGATGAAAGGAAATCTTTCCTGAGAGTCCTGATGAATGTTTGAAAAATTACCAAACACTAAGTCAGCCTTTAGTAAGTGCTGAACATTAATATATCTGATTTAATAATAATTATTGCTCTTGTCTAATATTGAACACTTTATTAGCAGAAATTCTGTTAAATTTAATATATGTCAAATTACATAATTTTATGCATATTGTTTATATTTTATTATATATTTATATACATATATTTTAAAATAGATATCGTAGTGTACATCAGCTTCCAACTTTATTTGAGCAATGATGTATTTGGAACCTTCCTATTGAAATGACATTATTTCTTGGTGCAGAGAAATTGCTTCTTGATGAAATACTTGCATATTCTTAATGAGCAGTTTCTAGATTTTAAGTTATAATTAGATCCATAAAAAATTCTTTTTCACTCTATTCAATTCTGTTAAGCGTTAATAAGATTCATTTTAATTAAAACTTGTGCATTTTCATCCAATTAGTACACTTCTTCAAAAATATAATTTGAAAGAATTGAAATGTTTATAACCTGTTTTAATAAAAATGAGATTTCTGGAGATTTAAAAAAAAAAATAATTAATCTTCTCCATCCCACTCCCTCCACAAATCAAAGTGCTTCATTGATATTTGTTCTCAACTCTTGACTTTAGTTACAGCATAGATGAAATCAAGTAAATAAAATAATTATTACTGTTCAGTATATATTTATATATTACCTCAGGAATGTCCAAACTTTTTTCCAAGAAGGCCAGATTTGATGCGGTCTATATGCATGAAGGCCAACCATTCTGCTTGGAATTCTTTGAACCATTAAAATTAAATTCAAATGAAATATCTTATGAAAATTTTATTGCAAATGGAATATTTTCATTTCTTCATATAGATGACAAATAAATTTAAACAGATCTTACCAAAATCACTCAGCCTGTCATAACTGAAGCCCGTATAAAATGAAGTAAAATATGTCTGAGAGAAAAAGAAAAAAAAAAGCACTTCCAGGAAGCTATATCTCGGATTAACCTTAAACATTACATATTATTGGTTAATTAATGTCAACTTTTAAGTTAAAAATATATGAATAGGAACATAACACCAACATTCATCTTATTAAGAAATAGTGTCCAAGTGACCAAATAGATTTATAACTGATTTTGACCAACACAAAACAAATTCAGTAAGATTTTAGAATTTATTCATTTCAGATGACCAAAACAAATAACTTGTTTGCACTAATGTGAAGGGGGATACTGACATCTAAACTGCAGTATATTGACCAGATCTGACCCAAAGGCAGTTATCTTGTTCAAAGCAGCGATTTTAAAAATTGACTGGAAAAGGCCAAGATCAGGGTCACACACAGTGCTGCTGCCATCTTTTGGTAAAACATTGCATTTCTTAGGTGTGTACTTCACATACTCTAATTAACAATACTGGTGGAACGTAAGGACTTCATTCTGTGACAGAGGATGGGGCCATATGAAATTTGACTGTGGTCTGTAATTGGCCATGCCTATATTACTTAAAAGTCCATATATATATATATATATATATATATATATATATATATATATATATAGTCTTGATTTATATTGTCCTTTTACAGATATGCCCTATTGGAAATGTTTATACACACACACACACACACATATATATATATAAAAGAATTAATGGATTTTTATTTTTAATCCAACATTTATATTACTTCAAATGTTATAGTGGGCACTTTGTGTTTGAGATCGATGCTCCATTTTAATTTATTAAACAGTGTGTATTGTGTCTATCAGCCTGTGCATTCAAGTGATCATTATACAATACTTGGATAGTTGATATGGTACCTTTTGTTGGTCTCATTATAATGATAATAGAATAGAGGCTTTGGTTGTAATAATCTGGCATAATGCTTCTTGTAATTTCTTTCTGTGATAAAGGTAAAGATTTTCTGGTTTCTGAAACTTTATTTACTAGTCAATTGATATTTGGATTGACTTGAAATTTCTACTCATTAAGTATTTATGAGTAAATATGCTAAATGTAACACATGCATTAATTATATTAATAAGGACAAAAGGAAAAACTTTTCTTTACTGATGCATTTCTTCCTTTGATGAACTTTATCAAGGCAATGATTTTATTTTGCAAAAAAATATTTATAAACAAAAGTAAAAAATATTAAGTTTTCAAAATTTCAAAATTTCAAAATATTGTTCTCTCTCCTTAATGTGTTTTTTTTTCTCATATTCTCTCACATTCAGTAACCCATTACATCTTAGTGGCTTTATTGCCTTGCTTGGGATGAAAGGAGTAAAAAAATATCCATAAAGAACAAGCATAATTGCTTTGTTCTGTTCTTTTGTAAAATAGAATAATTGTATTAACAATATATAGAACTGATATAAAAAGTAATTAACATTTCTGAAATACTGTCTTTTGAAATACTATCTTTTTGCATTCAGGTTATGCAATTTTACAAAACCCTTATTAAACTTTTTACAAACACTGCAATTTAAAAATGTTCATACTTTTATTATGAAAATTTTGCACGAATTATAATTTAAACTCACTGCATTTAGCTAATTTTTTTAAATATAAAAGCATATAAGTTTTTAATTAATAAACTTTAAAAAATTGTGTCTGAAAATTATTAGAAATAAAGAAATTGGTGGACTTTTCATTTGAATTTTGAAAATTGTCTGCACTTAGTCATTGCATTTTTGTATGATTAAAAACAGAATAACGAACTCTATTATTTTCTCAATTAAACAACACTTGTTTTCTAACTTGCTAGTTGTCTATAGAACTAACTTTTTTTCTATCTTTGTCGATAGAAAAGACTAAATTTACCATAAATCATCTTGTATTTGCTTACCACTGTATTAAGTGCAAGTAAATTTAAATCATGTGTTTAAGTTGATGAAACTTGAAATTTCCACTTAATTTTCATGCTTGCCACAGATCTTTATTAAAGGAAATAATGAATAAATATTTTATTTGGCTTTCAGCATCTCAAAATTTGCTATCCATTTATTGAGAATCAAATCTGTAGAAATAGTCTGAAGGAATTTAGATGAAAACCTAAAATTCCTAAGTAAATAATGCTGTCATTTCTGAAGACTGAATAAAAGAGTTGTTTGAATGGGTTTTGAAAGAAACACATTTATCTTTAAGAAAATAGATTTTATTAATGTTTCTTTATCATTGCTAAAACAAACAGAATGACAGCTAAAGAACAGTTCAACCTTCTTTATTTTTTTTTATTTTTTATTTTCAAAGTAAATATTTCTTTGATTTCTTTTTCTTTTAATTTTATTTATTACTGACCACTATTCTTTAAAATGAAAAGGCAATTTTCTCTCTTATCAGCTTTTGAAATACAAACTTAAAATAAAAGTATCTAATGTTTGCTTTGGAATGAAAGTTTCCAGGTAAATCTGCTATGAAGTAAATAAATCCTGATTTAATTTTTTACATAGATGAACGAGGGAGAAAAAAAAAACAAAAAAACAATGAATGTAGCACTAGAGAATTGTGAAATATTTTCACAGATAAGATACTAAAAAGTAGGTATCAGATATACAAATGAGGTATGCCAAGTTCTTTGCAACCGTTTCTTACCTTTATAACCTTATCTTAGTCTTACTTTGACCAAAAGTATGGAACAACTTTCTAGTCTGTATATGCTGTTTTTAGGTTGTCATAAGTAATTCCTATTTTTGGGGGAACCATTTGTAATGACAAACGTATCAACCTAACAACTAATATGTATGGTGGACTCATGGTTAGTGGCTCTGATTGAGAAATCGGAGCGCCAAATTCAAATTCCAGTTGAGTTCACTACATTCACATGTGAAACCTTGGGAAAAGTATAAAACCATCTCTTCTCCCCTAGCTATGGGTAAATAGCAGAACAGACTGGATTCTATAATCTTGGTTGGTAACTAGTCTAGAAGAAAAAACTGAATTCAAACCAACCTGGAGAGAGTTGAACTCTGTCGGGTGCACTTCTACGGTACTTGTGGTACCCCTACAACTCTAATAAGCTATGGGACTCATGATTGTGAAGTGGTAGTTGAGAATAAATTTAGAGTACATTGAAATGCCTTAGTTTTTGCAGTGGCAGTGTACACAGTGGATGAAAGGGAAAATTTTCTTTTCTGCATGACAATACAAAGTAGCATGTAATAAGAATAATGCATGGAAAAAAAGTTTTTTTAGAACTTTGTCTGTTCTACTCTAACTGCTATATTCACCTGATCTTGCACCAATCAATTATTACCTTTTTTGATTGCTGCAAAACTCTTTGAAGGAGAAAAACAGATTCAAGTGTTTGTCAGAATGGAAGGGGGGGAGGTTGAAGTGTTAATTGAAAACTTTACAGCAAAACCTACAGAATTTTACTCGAAAGGTATTTATAAAATATTTGATAAGTGGCAACAAGCCATTGCAAATGATGCAAATATATAATTGAATAAAAAGTAACTGGATTTTTTTTTTTTTTTTTTTTTTAAGAATAAAGTTGATAAACAAAAACGGAAATTAAGAATCAACTTAATATTTATACACACACACACACACATATCTCAAGAACAGTATTGGGGAAATTGTATGACAAAGTGGAAAAAGTTTACTTGTGATGCATTTCGTTCTACCAGCATAACAAATTTAGTCTGAAGTCCTAAAAGATGAAACATGTCACAAGTAAACTTTTCCCACTTTGTCATACAATTTCCCATATATATATATATATATATATATATATATATATATATATATATATATATAATAATGAATGTACAGTACTTGTAATTTACTTGTAGAAAACAATTAATTTTATATTGATACTAGTCCTGAATAAGATGTCACTGGTTTGCTGGTATGAACCTTACAGTCAACCAAATAGCTGGACTGTCTGGAAATGCTCTAATTGTAGGCATCAAAATGTTTATTTCTAAAAATACCAATGGTGAAAATGTCTAAGCAGTTCTCTACATGAAAAACAAAATTAGCAAACCAAGTTCAAACACTAACAGAGATAGTCTGTGTTCACTCTACACTTATGCCCTTGGGAAAGGTAAGAATTATGTAAATTAGTACAGTGTTTTGCCCAGTAAATAAAAAAATTAATTTTAAGTCCTATACTCATTTATTTTTCAACTTTTTTAACTGTAAAATAAAGCTATTTACCTAATTTCTTGGAAGTAATATTTCTGATAGACTCCCATTCTCAGACCAATTAAAGATATTCATTAATATAATTAATACAAAATTTATATTTATTTATATATTTAAAACTTAGGCAAGGCTAGGTACTTCTGCTACATTATAGGATAAAAAAACCTGGTGAACTTTCTGTCTAAAATATATATATATATATATATATATATATATATATTTTTAACTATATCTTGATTATTGATAAACATTAAACAACTAATTAAGAATGTAATTAGTTTGATTCTATTATTAACAGTAATAATCACAAATGGTTTCATGTTAAATTATGTGAATTTTATTTGTGTTCTCTTTTTGTTAATCAATAATTGGCCTTGTAAAATGGATTTTTTGTGAATACAGGTGACAGGTCGCCCTAAAGGGTTTGTGACTACTTTTAAACTCAAGCAAATCATGTTACTACATACAATGAAAGAACAAATATCTCTAACCCTATTGACTTGTATTGAACATTCAAACAAGTTTCATCTTTAGAGTGGGAGGAAAAATGTCTCTTCAGAATAAAATAGTTATTAAATCAAAATAATATCAAACTGTAGTTAAATTGCAACATTTTTTGATTCAAATTCGATAAACTTATAATATTTATAGGTTAATTTATAATAATTAATAGACTAATTAATGATGAAAATTACATTAATAAAGAAATGAAAACCAATGGATGAAAATTGGTTTTGCTTAATTCCCATTTTAATATTCTTTTGCCAACACTTTTTGTAGATCTCCCTTGAATCTCATAAGCCTAACTTAGAGACAAAAACATAAACATCAAGAATAAATGAATTAACAAAATTTACATGAAGATTTGTTAACTTTAGAATACAAATGAAATTTAATTTTGCTTCTAGCTTTGAGAGGTTTATGGTCATATCATATTGAAACACCAAGTTAAGTAAAGTCAAGCCTGGTCTGTACCTAGCTGGGTGACCACTTAGAAATACCAGGTGCTGAAAGCTCAGATGTGTGGGTGGTGTGATGGATAATGGCTTAGAATTGGAAATCATATAGCTGAGTTCAAATTCCAGTCAAGTTTGTTATATTTACTTACGTGTAAGTACCCTTAAGAAAGGTCTGAATCCATCTCTTTTCTCCCCCAGTTATGGGTTAATTAGTAGACAGTGTATAAGTAAATCATTATCTCTAAAAAAAAAATTTTTTATAATCAAAAATTATTTTCTAGCTTCAAATAACCTGCAAAAAGTTGATAAACTGTAGAAATTACTATGAGAATCTAGTAACGTAAGCACTGCCAACCCGCTATCTTCAGTATGAAAAGTTGTAGCTTCCAGTCAGTCATATCACCAAAAAGTCATTACAACTGCTCTTATTAAGGTCTCAGATGGAACTGGAAATCCCATCTTAAACAGGAAACAAGGGATAAAGCTCTACTCTTATTCAAAAGACTGGGGAGGAGCATGGACCTAGCAATAGGCAGACCTATCTACTCCTATAATATATAAACAAGGACTTGTACCCACAGAAATAGAACATAGACTTGAACAAAATAGACATCATTATTGTACTCAAGGTCAACAGTTTTTCAAAAAGTAATCATTGGCGATATGCAAACACAATCAAGACACATTAATAATAAATAATGAATAAGGTGGGAAAGTTGGAACACAATTAAAATAAATTTTAATTGTAAATAAATTCATAAATACAAAATAATTGGGAAGTTCCAAAAAAATATAAAATAGAAAAAGACACTCACAGTTACTCGATGAAATATAAGAAATTCCTGAAATGCTTCTTTTGTTTGCATAGGCTCAGTTGATAGAATTTTATGTACACAACCTCAAGGACTCTGATATAGTAAACCAAGCAATCACTATGTAAAAAAATGTGTCCTCATACTCTGCAGCACAATTGGGATTATTCAGCAAATGCTGCTCAATTGACGAATCGTGAACTGCTTGAGTGGTTCTTAAAACACGGCTTTGACTACTTGAATGCAAATAGACAGGTATATGTTGCGTAATCCGTGTTTCCAACCTCTGATTGGTTTGTCCAATGTACACCACTTTGTATCAGCATTTGAATTTGTATATAACTAAATGTTTCTGAAAATAGGACAAACAATCCTTACTAAGGAAGGGAACATGGATTTTGTTTGGAACACAGTATGCAACTTAACAGCATTGTAGCATGAAGCAATACAAACTGAAATTCTGTCAGACAGCAGCTGACATTTCCTGCCCAGCCAAGGCAACTTTAAATAAATCTGGCACTGACTAAGTCCTAGTCGGTTCTTTAAAGTGTCTGATTTTACCATCTATAATGTGTTTGATGATATTGGCAGGATATCCATTACTTTCAAAAAATTTTTGAATACTAGCAAGTTCTTCGTCTCGTCTAACAAATCAGGAGAACAGACCATCAAAGCACAATGAACCAGGTTAGAAATTAGACCAATTTTTTGGGCCATAAGAACAAGAGTTCCAACTTGTGTATAAGCCTGTAAATGTCGGTTTGTGAAAGATGCTGGTATAAAAAGCCCATCCTTGTGTTCAACAAGAACATCTAAAAAGGGTAATGTCCCATCACTCTCAACCTCCATAGTGAACTGAAGGGATGGATGGAGAGAATTGAGTTCTGCAAAAAAAATCAGTGGCATCACTGGTGGAATCAAAAATTGAAAAGGTGTCATCAACATACCTCATGTAAATTGTAGGGTTTATGGACCTTGTCAAACAAATGTCACTCATGATAACCTATGAAAATATTGGCTAATATAGGGCCCAAAGAACTACCGATTACAACACTGTCCATCTGAGCATTCATAATATCATTGAAACTGAATTCAACACTTTCAGTCACTAGATGCATGTATTCTAAAAACAGATTTTCAGAAATGCTAGCTGGACCCAAATTACCTCTATAAAGGATATCAGCATGTATATATTAATGGTCTCATGAAGAGGCACATTAGTATACACACTTACGATGTCAAGACACCGCCACCTTCTTCATTCGTTATTGTTAATGTGTCTTGATTGTATTTGTATGTAGCCAATGATTACCTTTTAAAAAAGCATTGGCCAAAAGGCTCCTACAGGTAAAATAATAATGTCTATTTTGTTCAAGTCTCTCTCTCTCTCTCTCTCTCTCTATATATATATATATATATATATATATATATATATATATATATATATATATATATATAAATGAAATAAGTGAATAGATTACAAAATAAAATCAGTGTGTAGATGGAAATGTTATTCTAGCTTTGAGAAATGATTTCTTGATATGACTATTTTGGTGAGTCTAGGAGTTCATATTTTTTTTTATCATATTCATCATTAATTCTCTTTGACATGTCTTACTATAAAATTTTTTTTAACTTTTTCAATATATTTGATACAAAAGAATAATTTGATTGGAAGAATTGTATTTTTATACTCCACTGCACATTAACAAATGTTAACAAGTAGAATTATATTTTTCATGCTATTAATACAAACTGTTACTATTTGTATTTAAATAGATATACAGTGATTAATTCAACATTCTTTCTATTTTGATGTTTGAGATCAAGGTTCTGCTTATATATTGATTAATCTTTGAGATAATCAATTTTGACTTGGGCATCCAGTAATCACTTAAATGATTGGCATGTACAAATTAATTGACCTTGCAAAGATTTTAATCCAGTTTGAATATATTGACATTTCTGATTGCATTTTTCTGAGATTTTCTCATTTAGAAGATAAGTGAATTTTAATATTTATAATCTTTAAAATGCTGTACAAATTCAGGGCTCTGTTATTTACTAAGCTTGGTACAAGGCCAAAATATGGAGCACCCAAAGAAGATTCTGTGTAATGGACTCTAAGATAAACTTCTTAACTGTTGACACTTAATTTTCTATAGGATCACTACAATTTTAACCTGTTCAAGTCTATGTTTAACTATTATCTTTCCCACATATCCTCATAAATTGTGCCTCTTACTCTGTAACACTCTACCACGAGTTGTTCTTGGTTTTTGTACAGGGTGAACATCAGAATAAACAAAAAAAAGTTTATTATCCTCTTATCTATGATAACCACTTTAATTTGGGTAACTTTTATGGTGGTAAATATTTGAGTATTGTTTATTTTACTGCTTTAAACAATTTTTATTTAACAAACACTGAATTACCACTCTTACATTTTTTTCTAGCGTCACATTCTGAGCCCATCTTTGGATTTAAAGTCATACATTAGAAATGAAATTGAAATAAAAACTGTTCATACTCAAAGTGAAAACTTTTTGTAGAAAATCTGCAAAAAGAATCTATGAAAACCAGGAATTATTTCCATCCTGTGAGAGTGGGGGAGGGATTCTCCTAGAAGTAAAAACAAACAAGGATATGTTTATTTTTTATCTATTTATTCTTTTTCTAAACCCATCTGAAAGACTATACTAGTTAAAAAAAAGAAAAAAATTTCCCTCTAAGGCAAGCATGTGAATAGCTTTTTTAAAAAAATTTTTTCTTAAATAATTTTGATGTGCAGAATTCAAATTTCTGAACAGTTTTGTTCTATCACCTCTAGGTATTTTGCTTTCACATATCACATTTTTGTTATACTGCATATAAATTTAAAATACAATGTGTTTATTTTATCTATTACAAAGACATATTAGAGGAAAAAAAAACAGCATCGATAGAGAACATTGATGGGACTAAATTACTTGGATAATATCATCGATACATGTCAATAGTACAGCAGGCAGTGAGAAGTGAGTTTTTTTAGGATGATCTTGTGTACCTTGCATCCAGTATGTTGCTCAGGTGCATTCAGTAGAAGTCCCACATCATACTGGGGTTTCACTTGGTAATTTCTTTCTATATATTCTTAGTAATATAGAACCTTTCTCTATGCTCATCACCCACTACTCTGAGGTTCAGAGGGAAAAAGTTCAATGTGGGAGTGGAGAAAGTAAATTTTGAATGACATTCAGTATCCCATATTCTCATAAGCCTGTAAGAACTTTTCAATATACTCTTGGTAACCTGGTACCAGTGTGTTACCAAGGAAGCCATGGCAGACAGACTTAAATGCTTCCCATGATCTCAGTTCATTTAAGATCAGAATCTCTGCAGCAGCACAACCTGTTTTTCAATGTAGAAGAATGAGGTAAAGTCCTTGTTTTGTGTTCTGAAATGGATGATCCTTACGTCTGCTGTGACCAGGTTCCACTACTTAAACTGGGATGTCGAGAGCTCTGATTACTGATAGGTACAAATCACAGGCAAGGTCATTCAGGTCTTCCTGGGTAATCCAGTACGGCTCACTGCCTCTTGCTCCTTAATAAACAGGACATTGTCTTCAGAAGTGTCTAACTTGGCAATTTTTCATATGATGAAGGAATAAGATCTTTATGTGCTATAAGGAGATCATCTGAGTGAGGAACAGGACTTATAGCTGAAGGAAGCTTGGAATTTTTTTTTTTTTTTTTTTTTTTTTTTTTTTGAATAAACATTGAAACCACTTCTTTTTGTTAGACAAAAATAACAATCATCTGCATGGCTTTGTTGCTCTCTCCAGGCCATTAGGACAGAAAAGTTGAAGGTTGCTTTCTTGTCATGAGACTATGCAGTTAGTCCATTTTAACAGGGTTTACAATCGATGTGTGGGGCCCAGGATTTATTCTGATATCCAATTTTACAGTCAAAATAATGGAACTAAGCAGTTCTCAGGAGAAGAGTAATTGTTCAATCCTGTGTAACTGTCATGAATTCCCCACACACGTAACAGAATGAATTTGCCTTGTTGATGCATCTGTGGTGTTTTGAAGTGGCTGAAGTTATTGTAAAGATATGTATTAGCTTACAACAATATGGAAAACAATATAAACATGTATCATATATATGGTTATGTCAATGCATAGCAGGCATTCAAATTTGAAGACGATTTTATTTCACCACAATGAAACTTCAGCCTGCATGGCTGAGTGTAAGCCACCAAAGGCAGCCATTAGGTCAGTTTATTTTTGAAAAGAATATAATTCCTAAAATTTAGAATAAAAAAAGAACACAGTGTCCTAATTAGGACACACCTGGCAGCCTTGAATGCATGTACATGTATACATATATATCAAAAACTATAGGTCATTAGTGAAAACGGATTTCATATCTGAAATCAGCATCCAAAAATTAGATAGATCACCTATTTTTAGGCTTGCCTAAATTTCTTTGTAAACCTTGATTTATTATTGATCCTATGGCCCCATATAAATTGAAAAATATATGCAAATATTTCTTCATGGAGATTCAGCTTCAACTAATGGAAAAAAATATTTGAAATAAATCATTGATTTTTGGACATTACTTTTTCCCTTTATTTTTGCTATTTTTTATTTGCTTTTCAAATCCAAGAATACGAGGTCAGTGAGAGAGAGAGATATAAAGGAATTGTAAGGGAGATAATTCAGTGGTATGTAATAAAAAAAAAATTTAGAGTTGTCAAATTAAAAGTACCCAACACTTCTCTCAATTTTCTACAACCTTATATGTTGGTGGCATTTATTTGCCACCATTTTTTAGTTATTTTAGTTTCTCTTGAGGATTAACATTCTTGTTGTCATTATGATCTTAACAGAGTTCGGTTTTGATACTTTTAAAATAGAGGACAAAAATCACAAAAAAAAACATTACCTACTTCATGAAAAATCATGGACAAATATAAAATAAACTTAAAAAAAATCTCCCAGATTTGATCTTTATTGGAAAATAAATTGGATTTTTCTTTTATTTCATAGATAGGGAGTCTCAGATATTATCTTCTTGTAAAGTAACCAAAAAAAAAAAAAAAAAAAAAAATTTGTACCTCCAATCATGCAACTATTTTTTTGTATAGAAAAATCTGCAAAATCAGAAACAGTTCCAGAATGAAAAGTAATTGAATCAGTTGCTTTACATCTAGTGCTTTAAGAATTCATGAAAAGCTGATGGATGTCTTGAAATGCCTTTTGAAAGTCATGATCTGAAAGAATGTCAAAGAAGAAAACATACTTTATGCAAAACAAGTTGTTGCCATACCCCAGTCTTCATTTTTCCCTTTCTTTTTTTTATAAAACATGTTTTGGCAGGTCAGAAGGAACTGAAATCTGTTTTTGCTTATGTATCACTTTATAACTCATACCATCTATTCTTTATATATCAAAATCTTCAGTTAAACCAATTGTACCACGCACCCACTATGTTAAAAATTGTAAATAAGTATATTTGTTTTATTTTCAGCATTTATACATTGAATTCTTCATTAGATAGAATGTGTATATATTCTCTGTATTGGTATCACTATGATGTACCTTAAACTGCTGAAAGGGATTGGTTCTTGTTAGTATACTAGTGACCACATTTTTAGACTGTGCTAGAGATAGCTTGCCCAACACCGCAAATTGCTACAAGAACAAAACATTAACCCTCAAAACCTTGAATCATATTCTTAAATAGCTTTGTGAGATCAAAACTTTCATATAGATGTCATGCATGGCATCAAACTCATTCAGAAACATCTAAACTGTCAGTTTTATAAACTGCTTTCTCAGATCAATGATTAAAAATGGTTTTGAGTAAATGAAACCTGTAGGTTTTAACAAGGACCATCCTTTTTCAAACATGGCATTACATAATCACAAAGATCTGTACCAGATAACAGAAGATTTGAGGACTTTAACACCTATGTTGACATTCCACACTACTTCAAACAAAAGGTTAGGAAGGAAACCTCCATCAGTATTGGAAAGTGTGCTAACAGTTACTGAAATTGAAAAACCTAATTTCCTGAAAAATTCTTTTAATACAAATGTCTTATAAATTTCAACTGAAAGTAACATTGGCTGTTTGGTCAATGAATGTCAGATGTTTCCTGATAAGGAGATGGTGAATATCATTTTTTTTTGTTTTTCTTTGTTTAGAGAATGAGAACTGAAAACTTGATCAACCTAAAATTGTATTAACATCAAATATATGAAGATATTCAGTTGCCGATCAATAATGGTAATGTGTTCATATAAGGGAGTGCTGAAAAGTTCTCACCCTAATCTACTTTGCAACATCTGACCAAACACCAAAATAGAATTGGGAGACTTCTTTTATAGACCAAGATCTTTTCATCTCCCTTTCATATTATTGTCCCAAACAGTATCCTAACTGTTGATAGTTCTACTTTTTGTCTGATATTTCTGTGGACGTTCTTTGAATGCTTCTCTTCATTCCCAGATTATGGTAACATATCATACACAATATGATCAAATTGATAAATACAATTTGCACTTTGGTTTGTGTATTAATTTTGAGTGTATAAGTTTCTGACACTGCTAGCGTTTTTTTGTGTTCATTTTTATCATTTCAAGGAAAGTATGTTTATTAAAAATATCATCAAATTGACCTGTGGGGAAATTATTCTTCATCTGATATTGTAATTAGCTTCTTTTATTTATTCTAACATAGCCCCTATCTAAATTATTCCCTTTATCAGTGACTTGATAACAATACTTTTATTTAAATGGAAATTTTTATCAACTAAAAGTTAATGATATAATTTGGACTATTTATCTTTTAATGTTTTTCTAAACTTTTAATTTTATTTCTTTTTTTTTTTTCTTTTGTTAAGACGAACTGAAAACTATTAATCATATATCTGTATATTTTAAATGAATATTTGAGATTTAAGGCTGTGATTCCTGATTAGAATAATGTTTATAGCATGTATTTTTCCAATTAAAATTGTTTCAGTCATTTTCCCACTGCCAAAATGTAGCTTCCTTGTACTTTTTCTATAAATATTTTCATAGTAATTGTTTTGATGAGCTTTCCTCTTGGGTACCTAGATTTTATGAATTTAAGTGCAGTACTAGATTGATAGCTATGTCTCATCCTTTTACAATTGAAATAGATGTAATCATAAGTTCTATGCTAACGATTTTTCCTTTTTGCTTGTGTAACTCTCTCCCAGCCTCTTGCTTCCCAGTCAATTTTGATCTTCACAAATTTAAATGCAATGTCTGTTGTTATCTTCTGTCTTTTTAATTCCTGTTCTTTTATCGTTCATTCTTCTTAAAATGTTTTCTTTTTCTCATATTCTCTTGCATTCAATACCCACACCCTATGTCTTAGTGGCTTTATTGCCTTGCTTTTGGGGTGAAATGATTAAAAAAAAGAAAGTCTTTCCCTTTATTTGTTTTGTAATTCATTAATACTTTTTTGTGACCTGATAATATGGACATTTCAGTATTTTCAAGAAAGAAGAAGGAATAGGTCTGTTGCTGATATTGATCAAAGGAAATACTTCAAGTAGTGACAATTATATATTAAGAATTTTCACTATTGATTCAAATTTGTTCTCTGAGGAAGAAACAAACAAAAAGAATCATCATTATTAAAATATTATTAGCAAAGCAAATATGGATTGATAATAAAAAAAATTTATCTGGTACTTGTTCAAAACTTAATTATAAAATTGCAGTCTGCTTTTACAAAAAGTAATCTATTTGATTTATATAAAGAGAAATGTCTATCTTTCATCCTAGCTACTTGTGTTTGAAATTCAAAACTACAAACTCACCAAGGAGAAGATTAACTTTATCAAATTTTTTCTTTCTTTCTTTTTTTTTTCTTGTAGTAGTCGCTATTTTGAAAATTATGTTTCTTCTCAGAATTAAATATGAAAAGACTATATGTGGATGTGTTAATTTAAATTTCCATTCTTTCTCAGCAATTTTTTTTTTTTTTCTTTTAAGTTTTAGCTAATTCTAAAGGATTTTATGAAAATTAGAAAAAAGTATAAAAATATTCCAATTCAGTAAAGAGACCATGTCTGCGACTCCAGCAACATCTAAAAGCTTCTGATTGTCTTTCTTAATGAAAGCATAATTCTCCAGATTTTATCCATTTTTCTTTTTCGTTCTCGGTTTGAAATCAAATCTGAGAAAATGCACTTGCATTAAGTTTTTCTAATTTCTCTCATTTTGATTTGTCATTTTTGTTCTGCTTATTTAGCAACTTTTTCATGTTTTTAAATTTGAAATCTACCACATCCACATAAGTTTTTATTTTACTTTTATCGACTTTAACCTTGAGAGTATAAGTTTCTTTCTGATAAGTACAATATAGATCTGTTTAATATTGTAAAACATTCCTTTGACTGATCTATTTTTAAGACTAAAAAAACTAAATTGTTCATTATGGCCACCCAACCAATTAAAGAAATATGGGATTATTATGAGAGAATTGTTCATTTGAAAATGTAATCATATCTAAATATTTGCTCAATGATTGTCATTTTTAGGTTATCACAATCACTCATAAATCAGACCACTTGCTCATTTCACTTATGTGACATATGTGCTGAAACAGAATTATTGTTAAGTGATCTTTTATGGTAAAATATAAAATTTAAAGGCATTAAAAAAGGATTTTTTTTGTCTTATTTTAGAAGGGTGGAAATGAAGTTCATAATATTTTCTATTTAGCTAAAAAGGCATATTGCAGTGTTGTTTGTTGCAGTTTTTAAAATAATAAAGTGTGTGTTCTTTTGTTTTTTGTTTTTTCACACCCACCAGAAACATTGCACATGGAAATGGAAGAAAATCAATAATTGTACATTAAACGACTGTAAAGTTTTGACCAATTCTCTTTTAAAAGATACTCTTGAATTATTCATTAATATTCAGAAATCAGTAAAAGTGAACAGGAGGAGAGGTTTATCCCTTGCTTCTTGTTTAGGATTGAGTTACTGCTTCCTTCTAAAGTCCTCTCATTCTCTTTCACTCCTAGTAACCGCTTGCATCTTAGTGGCATTATTGCCTTGCTTGGGGTGAATTGATATTTTTTTTTTTTTTTTTTTTTTTTTTTTTTTTGTGTGTGTGTGTAATTTTTAAACTGATATTTTGTGAAACCGACTCCCAAGAAGATGCTTTCCCGGCCATTAAAATCTAGTTTGTCTAGGGATAACCATTATCTTTTTTACATATCCTCATAAACAGTGCCTCTTACTCTTACCACTTACCCAACAACCGACTTCAGTAGAGACTAATCCAGTTAAAAGATAATTACAGTAAAATATTTGCACATAATGTGATCGATAGACACATTTTTTCTGTGAATAACTTACAAAGATATTATTTTCACTTGGTATTATGTATTCTTGAAAATGTTGCTGTTGAATTTTGGCTTAAAGGTTTTCTAATGTTTTTCATATAATACTATACTAAGTATTCCTTCAGGAACATTTAAATTGATACTGAAAATTAACTTTTTGGGGGAACCTTCCCTAAAATCCATCTACAAATTTAATTATTAATGGCTCAACTTGGAACTCCAAACCTCCATTCATCAAAACAACATGAATTATTTTTAATTCATTTGGAGATGCAAACAATTTTATCTTTCTTTTTAAATTTTTTCTCATCTTTTATAGATCACGAAAAACCCATCCAGGTCCAGTTGTACATCTTGAAGACAATCCTGTGGACCCAAGTAGGGTAAGTTTTACCTGAAAAATTTTGTAGTAATTTATTTTAATGTAGATTAATTTGAGTTGATACTATTTTAAACATTCTGCAAATTCCATGACCTTTTCTTAGAGTTGGAATTTTACTTTCATTAGTCATTTTAACAAGTTGATCATTGAAAATTTTTTCCCTTTATTTCTCTATAAAGCGTATGAATAAAAAATTAGTTTGTCAATTATTTTGAAGAATTTTGACAATTTTTGGGGAGATAGAATACATTATTAGTAGCAAGCAAGCAAAATTTCCTAGTGTGTATGTGTGTGTGTATATATTTATAACTTTAAATGTTATTTTTAGTGGATATTTATATTTGATTAAGTGCTCAGTTTATTTTAAACAGTATTTTATTTTATCTAAAATAAACGGAGCGTCTACTCAAATATGGATATCCACCAAAAATAAGTCACATTATATAAAGAATTAATGAATTTTTATTTATGTTTATACAGTGTAACCCGGATATAAGAGAGTTGTCAGGACCGAAGAAGAAGTCTCTTATATCCTGGTTTGGTCTAATTTATATACATTAACACAGGCTCTAATTTGGGACCAGACAAAAATCTCTCTTATATCAGGGTCTCTTATATCCTGTTTACACTGTATATATATTCAAGTATGAAACAGATTGTTGCTGCTTGTATTGACCTCAGTGTCCAATTTTACATCTGTATACATTCTATCTCTGATATTGAGCACTTTTGCTCATAAATATAGCATACCTTAAAAGTATATTTTAAAACATACATACTGTTGTAACCTAAGAAAAGGTTACTGAATAAGAATAACCAAAATGAAGGTTGGAAATGAAACGATAATATTTATAACAGAAACAACATACAAGATTCACCAGCGACATTTAGTAAGTAATCAACTGTTAGTGGTGAGCTAGATGTGAATCAAGGTGAATCCCAAGTGGAAGACAACATACAGTACATACAACTATTTATAGAAATTGGGACATACCCATTATCGTTCATAGGTATGGTATAACATGCACACACACACACATATATATATATATATATGCAATTTTTTATATATATTATTCATATATTATATATGCACAGTACTTACTGGAAAGCGCTCAATATCAGTGATAGAGCTAACATATTTAGTTGGATTGATGTGAGTTTGTGACCCTGGGTTTCACGCTATTTGTGATTGTCAGACAGATTAATTTTTAAATTTTGGATTTATATATGGCTGTGTATATTGGTGTTTTTATGGAAGTGGGAAGAAAAATTGTCGTCGGGATGCCACTCATACTTGCGTAAACATACACACATGCACGTATATTCATTGACGTACACACACACACGCTCACTCACTGGAGGTCACATAAACATTTGAATAGTGTGGGACTGGACATATATATGTTGTTGTGCACATACATATGCATTTGGTCGCTGTATTCAATATTGGATTGTATAGTGAATATTTCTTGTTTGTTGCGCTGTCAACGTGCAGACTGTTTTCTTATTTTTGTTCGCTGAATAATGTTTGCTTGCATGCACGTATATACGTATGATAGGGTCTCTGCAAGACTATGATAGGTAAAAATTGCTATTGTTTTTCAGGCTGTTTTATTATTTTAAAGCCAGTTATTTGCTTGTGTTTTGGCGATTACACATATGTAAATGGTAGAAATTCCAATTTGTACTACTTATTAGTATTTATGCAGTGGTATTAATTTTGCTGGGAGAGGGAGAAGTATAATTGTAGACTGATATGGTAATGGTAATTGTGATGTGGTAGTAATGGTGTATGTGGGGGGAGTGGGTGATGATAATAACAATTATAGCAGCAAATAGTTATTGCAAAGTGGTAGAAGTGATTTTAGTAATGGTGGTGGAATGATAACAATAATTGTAATTACTATGAAGATAGTTTGAACTAGAAAATAATTGATGGTGTTACACTGTCAGTGGTTTCTCTTTTCATGTTTATAGGGTCAATGGTGGTTTATGTAGTGGTATTTGTTGGTATTTTTTATCTGTTTGGCATAAATTCTGATAATAGGTATTTATTTTCCTGCCTGCATTTGGAAATTATTTGTGATCCTATGTTTAGTAAATTTTGTTGGTATGAGAAATTATTACTACCTTTTCATGTAGGCAAAGTAAGCATTTCTTTGTAATGTTCTTGTAAGCAGGTGCCTTTTTCAATATTTTCCAGCTTATTCTTGGTGTAATATTTCTGTCTTTTAGATGCCATATGTATGTGTATAGTGTGGTGGTGTTTGAGTATTTTCTGTTGGAGAATGAAAGGTCATGGTTGTTTTTTTCTCTTCTTGAATGGTCCCTCA
>OZ010588.1:108505471-108587971 GCA_963932145.1 Acanthosepion lycidas | reverse complement strand
ATTTTTTTTCTTTCTAATTTTTATTTTTTAATTATCTATATAAGTGAAACCAATATGAAATACTCTATTTTGGCCTTGTCAAACTTAATTTAAGTAAATTAAATTTAAATCTCCATTTTTTTTTAAAAATATTTTGAAAATCCAAGTTATCTTTAATTTGAATTTTCAAAGGTTGAGAAAAAGATATTAAAAAGAAAAAATAATAAATTTTCTTAAACTTCTTTCAGAAAACTTCTTACACTTTGATTGTTTTTTCTTTTTAATTTCATTCCAAAATAATTTTCATAACTATTATTTATTTTTGAATAGTGTTGGTTGAAATTACATTTTCAACATTAATACATAAAATCTATAATCTGATAAAGTCTTTGAGAATAGTAATAATTTTCTGGCACTTTTCTCTTTGTTATATCTGTATACTTACCTTAATTCACACACAATTCTCATTCGTTGATAGTTGTGTGTTTGTGTTGGGCGGGGGTGGGTACAATTTATTTAGGCCGTATACCCTATCAAATATGATGTTTCAACAAGCCAGGCTCTCAAATTCACATGAAACAAAAATAGGCACTTTTATATTCAGTTGATGAAAACTAGAAATTCTCTGATTACAAGGTTGGAATTATATTAGCTTCTATAACATTTCTGCATACAAGTTTAGAAATTTTTAAAATACTGTGACACTATGTATTTAAAATGAATCCTTGTTAGTTGCTATCATGTTTTACTTTTTATGTTATATTACTGCAATGAATGATTCTCAGTTTGAATATACAAATGGAAATTTTTTTTTATATAATAAAGATCTTAAAATATTGGATTAAATTTAATCTGGGAATTCTACATACTCAGTTAATTAAAAATGACCCCCCCCCCTACACACACACACACACACACACACACACACACACACACACACACACTTTTTTAAAAATCATGTTGGATGAAAATTTCTGGGCTGGTAAAATAGCAAGAACAGTTCATTGCTGAATTGTTTACCTTTGACCTTTTATAGTTGGTGTTTCTTCATAATAAATTAACTGGGGTCATTTGTGTGGAGGGTGTGTTTTCTGAACATAAAACAATATTTTCTTTTTATCAGGTTGTTGTGTTGCAGCAAACAAACACTTCAGTGGCTTTTTTTTATTTTTGTGTATGTGATGTACAAATAATTGTATTAATTCCATAATGTTGTAATATTGAATATATGTATTTTAGAGACAGTGCCAGATTTACCTATGTGCTAGTATAGACTGCAGCCCTGGGGCCCCAAGACTAGTATGGTCATTGATAAAACTAAAAAAAAAAATAACTAAGAATAGATGGGATTTATTTATTTTCAAATTTAATGGGCCTCCTTTTGATCTAATTTGAAAACAATTTGGAGTATTTGGGCCCCTTTGCTAGTGAATTTGAATCCTAGAATTTCAGTGTAGTATAGGTGCTTCATTCTAGATATGTTTCTGTAGGGCATAAAGTTAGAATAAAAAAAATCACAAAGTTGCTAATGAAATAATAAATTGGATGTGTTCCAAAATCATTAAAAAAAAATTGTTTCATGTTTTACACCAAAAAAATCATGTAAAAAAATTATTTTTTTTATAGACATGGCAGGTTGGTGGCGAACACATCTAATGAAGGTGCTTCCAAATTCTAATAGCCCAGGGGGGGTCTTAAGGCTTAAATCTGGTCCTAGTTGGATGTGTTTACTATGCTGTCAAATACAGTAACTGTCTTCTTGAAAGTGGTTTGGGAATTATCAACACTTATTCTATTAATGCAACAGATGTAATTGCCAGTGCTTCATTTTGTCAAAGAGACAAATCTTAGAAAAGGATGTTAATGTAACTTAATATTACAAGGGATCAGATTATGTTTCTCTCTTTAATAAAATCTGAATTAGAAGAATTACTTCAAAGTTGGTTTATTGATTTCTAAAATCTCAATTTTTACTTCCTTTACATGGCTTTCCACCCACGACTGCATCATCACCACCATTGTCGTCTTTCTCTGTATTTTGCTAGCTGCTGCAGTTAATACTTTTGCGGTAGTAACCAACATCCCTCTGACCACTGGCCTTGTTGAGGTTACACAATGTTGGCACCAACAGCTAAGATAATAGAAAATTGGTTACTTGAATGTCTGCCAAAGAATCAGAATGTATAGTCATTGAGAAAGGCACCTGCAGCCTACAAAATGCCTGCTAATTATATATAGTGTTATTTTTATTATTTCAAGAAGCAATCTGCCTATCTTAGAATGTTGTCTATTCTGTGTCTTATCTGCCTATTTGCTTACTCCAGCACATGTTGAAATTGGCACCACTATTGTTTAAGGAGTGCCTTTTTTTTTTTCCTTTTTTTTTTTAAGAGGGTGGGGAGGGATACACAGGGCAAGCTTTAGATTTTCTTCATTTGCTTAGAAAACTTAAAAAAAACAAAAAAACCTCTCAGTTAGATTTGATTAAAGATAAATATTTGTCCTTTGAATAGGTTGTTTTTTTTTTCTGTTATATGAATTTGTCATTTGGAACAATTTAAACACCACAGTTATTATTTTGCTGTCTGAAATTCTAGCAATTTTATCAAGCCAAAGAATATTCTAACATTTTAGAAATGTGGAACTATTCTTTTCAAAAATATTTTCTCTGAGAAAATATATTTATTTTGGATGATTAAATAAGATTTGAATAAAGTTAATTTAAAACTTTCTATTCACCATTCAGTTATTACTCCCCTCTATAATTGTATTAATTTTTAATCTTTTTTTTTTTTTTTCTCTTTTTTTTTTCTTCTTAAAATAATTTTTGAGTTTATCATTAATGGATAAAAAATATGTATAATTTATTTAGTGTAAGCATTTTTTTCTCTCACACTAGTTTCTCTTTATTTATTTTATTTTGTCATATTTTAACTGCTTGTATCTGATTCTTTATGCTGTTAAAATCTTTGAGTTGATGTGATTATGCTTATTGTTGGATAATCTGAAACTTTATAGATTAAAAACAAAACTGAATTTTGTTGCTTGAAATAAAAAAAGAAAAGAGAAATATTTGAGCAAATGAAAAATACTTTAAATTCTATTCAATTTGTTTTATTCTTTTTTAAAGACTTTCTTGCCAAAGCTGTTAAACTTTGTTAAAAATGTTAAACAAATGAAACTTAAAAACTAACTTGAAATATCATGACTTGTTTCTTATAAGAGATAAGCTTATAATCCTATCAAAGGCACAAATAAAATATGCTTTTCTTTTATAAAGTTTGCTTTAAAATAATAACACCTATTGATATACAGGGGTATGAAAAACAAAACATGCACAAAAACATATTGTACTGATTATGCAAATCTATCAATAATAACATATATAGTACTGTATATCTACTTTTGCATATCCCTGTATGCAAAATCATATAATTTAATATATGTCAATGCAAACAGAATTTGTATCAAAGTGCACAATAGCTCTCTAATCTACAGATCTAATTATTGTATCAAAAATATTAAAAGTCCACAATACTTATCAAAGTTTGACTCTGAGCTTTCATGATAGTTAACTCTTCAGGACCCAGGTAATATTTATTACTTACTTAAAGATTTCTTAAGTTCTACACTTATAAATATGTATAAGTGCTAATTTTTCAGATATATTAATAACATTAAAATGTTCCCTGTGATATAAGTGCTTGGTACTTCTATGTGTCATGTCCCTTCAAGGGATCATGGTTCTCCACAACTTCCAGTCCTTTGTAGCTCTTAATAAATTTTGTCTTTCTGTTATCCTCCTAAAACCCTTTTCTACCATCTACTTACTCAACCTCAATAGGTAGGTTATTCTGTGTTGTTTTCCTCTGTTCTTTTTGCCTTCAATCTGTTCTGTGAGTATCAAATCTTCCAACCCCTCTTTATTCATTATGTGCCCTAGAAATTTCAAATGTCACCTTCTGTTGAATATTTTTTTTGTTATTTGTGCAGTCATTTTCTTTTCAAATGTTATTTAAGTTTACTTCTAAAATTTCTCTGTAATAAAATCTGTGGTGGTTTGGTAAAAGTAAGTCTTGAAACTTTATCTTATTCTATAGAATCCTTTTGAGCAAAAACAGTACATGTGATTATCTTTAAGTAAGCTTAGAATTCTTTCCTGGAAAGAATGCATGCAATCTTCAAAATGTGGACTCACTGCTATATTGGTCTTTTTGTTTGACATTATCTGAATGCTATTATGTTTGACTGATTTCTTCCAAATTGGGTCTTTCAATTTACTCAGCAGTAGTGTTCATCTTCACTGCAAAGAGAAGATGAGCTGGCTTACCCATTTGTATAATTCTTTGGCGTGTTATTGAATACTTATCTTTTTGAACATGCATTACAGTCTTCTAAATTGCTAAGAATATCAGTGCCTACTCTCGGCAGCCATGAGTCATTCTTTAAATCCTCTATTCAGGTTGTATGACTTCTATACACAAATGTTTATGGTAATGGGGAGATTAACCGTTTACATACAGGAAACATTCTGCATTCATTGACTAAACCGTTAACATTACCATTAGTTAAAATGTATAAAATCTTTCTCTTCAAACAGTTTTTCATGAAAATAGGCTTCTCATCCACTAACTGTTATGACTCTTTCTAGTATTTATAAGAGTTTCCTTTCCTACCCTATTGTTTAATGCAGAAAGTAACCATTTTGATTATATTATTATTTCCCCTTTTATTTACATGTGTTATCCACTTTAGTTGTTGCTGCTGTTAGAAGTATTCAAGTGATGTGGTTTTTGTTATCTGATAAAGTTTTTTGTTTTTGATTTTGTGGCACCAATCTATAAGAGCTGATGAAGAATTCTCTTTGAGACCTAAGGAGTTCATTCACTTGAAGCCATTTTTAATCATTGATTTGAGAAAAAGGTTTTGTATAGTTGATAATTTAGATATTTCTGAATGAGTTGGATGCCATTCATGACATCCACCTGAGAGTCTAGATTTGATAAGAACATGTCTCGAGTTCTTGTGTTAATGTTTTGAATAGTTTTTTCTTTGATAAAATGTGAAAATAAGTTTGTTTGTACATTTCTTTCTTAAATAACAAAAAAAAAATCTCTTCATTTTTAAGATTTTTTCTCAGCTGATATAGCTCCCTGGATTTTTAAAAAATAATTTACGCATATTTTACAACTGCAAATATTAATTTGAACACTATTTCTATATTCTACTAATTTTATTTTGATGCTTTTAATGGCAATATTAGCCTCTATATTAAGCAACAAAAGTGCTTGATAATTGTGTAGAAGATATGTTTTTACTTTTCCAATATGAAAATATGTACATAGATTTTTTTTAACTTCTCAATAGGAGTAGATAGGTTTACCTATCATCCAGTTCACACTACTCCCCAATCTTTTGAACAGGAGTAGAGGTTTATCCTTTCTTTGTTGTTTAGGATCAGGTTTCCAGTTCCTTCTAAAGTCTACTTCAACTCTATATTTTCTGAACTATGAAATTTTATTTACTAATTATTTTTAACTCAGTAGGAGTAGATAAGTTTGCCTATCATCTGGTTCACACTCCTCCCTGATCTTTTGAACAGAAGTAGAGGTTTATCCTCTGTTTCCTGTTTAGAATTGGGTTTTTGGTTCCTTCTAAAAATTTTTCATTCTCTGTCACTCCCTATAGCCCCTTGCTTGATAAAAAAACAAAAAAAAAATTCATAGGATGGCTGATCTTGGAAAATTCTCAAATTCCTTACTCATGCTCTATAATTTGAAATCGCACATTAACGTGTCAAGCACTTGTCAGAAATCATCCCAAAGCTTTTTATTTTTAGTTACAGTTAACAATATTGCTCCATTATATGAGGATTTTTTTATATTCTGACATCATTCACTTGTAAAGCCAGAAAAGATTAAATTCTTACATTAAAAAAAAATTAAAATATTCAACAAAATGTGTTCAATAATCTCCATTTAGATGGATGATTGAGCAAAAAAAAATTATATAACTGCAATTTTAACAATTTCACAATTTTAGTTATTAATTCTTTTCAACATGCATTTTACAAGATTGTTTGTTTCTTCCCCTCTCCCCCCCCTTTTCTTCCACATAAAATTATTGTTGATATCAAGACATGTATTGGAGTAGAGCCATATTTTATTGTAACTTGTTTTATTTCTTACTGGAAACCAATTCTCCTGCAAATGCAACAGATAACAGGAAGTTTTCACAAATTTAAATTAATTTTTGTCTGTTTTCAAACTGATAGAAAATAAAATCTGGAATAATTTAAAGGCCATAGAAACCAATGGACATAACTGATGTTTGTGATTAAAGTAGATTTATTTTATTCAATACAATGTATTGGAGAAACATCTAGTGTTTAATATTATAGTGAAAAAACAATTTTCTATATGCAAAAGTGTTCATAATAATGCCACTTTATTTCAGAAATATGATAAAAATAGCTTTATTTAAAGTGATAAAAACAGACTTTTTAAAGCAAGACAGATGAACAAAGATGTAACAAATAAAAACTAACATAACTATAAAGTAGTAATATCAAAAGACTATAAAGAAACAAGTAGTTTTAGCAGCAGTCCTCTCTCAACTGAGTACAAGAAATACACACTGACTAAAATGAACATCAAAGACCAAATGTTATATAAAATATATAACAATTACTAACTCCTTACATTGAATCCTAACAACCACTCCTCCTGCTTTAATTAAATTTTGTACCTTGGCAAAAAAAATATTTAAAGATCTTTATTTGAAATCAACTGATCAATCCATTTATTCACTCATTACTATTAAGTGTCTGTTCATAATGATTGGTTATATTTCACTTTGTATATTAACTGGCTTACAGCAGTATGTAGATGGGTGACCATTTGGGGATATCAGGTAGTGTAAGCTTGGATGTGTAGGTGGTGTAATGGATAATGGCTTGGAATTGTTAATCAGATAGCCGAGTTCTAATTCCAGATGGGTTTGCTATATTCACTTATGGGCAATACCTTTGGGAAAGATATGAATCCACTATTTCTCCCCACCCTAGCTATGGGTTAATTAGTAAGACTTGTGTCATTAAACCAGTATTATTTTCTGACTTTAAATAGCCTGAAAAGGGTTGATAAGCCATAGAAAATAAATCATTGTCTCTTGTAATAATGTATCTTGCATTGGTTCATTTAAGAGGTTTTCTTATTTTTACCATTTTATGAATTAAGTTTGATTTTTAACAATCTAAAGATAAAACTATAGAAGATATTTGCTAATAGGATACTTAATTATTTACATTATTCATATTTGGACTATCGAAATTTGATATTCGTTCATTGTTCTTTTGATAAAAAAAAAGGTTTATTATCTCTCCCCCCCCCATTTTTGCAATCTAAAAATATTTTCTGGCTTTAGATAACCTGAAAAGGGTTAAGCTGCAAAAGAAAAGAAAAAATGAACCAATCAAATGGAATGTATATAACCATTTAAAATTTTTCTTTTTATCTAATATTGATATAGAATTCTTTTACTTAAATTTTCTTTTTCTGTGTTGATTTATAATCCGTATATATATGAGATTAATATTCTCAGTATAATCATTTGATATTTCATTTAAATTTTAGCTCTTGATTGGTTTTGAATCGGGTGCAGTGGTCTTGTGGGATTTAAAAAGCAAAACAGCCGAATATCGATTTAGCACTCCTGAAGTAAGTATTCACTTCAAAATTCTCTTCTCTCTTTTAATGACTTCTCTTTCACAAAATCACTGCCTGTTTGGATCTTTCACATAATATTTTTCTGATTTTATTTTTAGGCATTACGGTCTTTATCTTGGTGGTCTGACGGCAAACAGTTCATGGGCAGCCATTCTGATGGCAGCTTAACAACATGGAACCTAAAGACACCGCTGAAGGCCGCGAACATTCAGATGCCTCATGGTATGTGAAGATTCTTATAATTTTAAAAGTCAGTATTTCCAGTGCAATTTTTATTTGAAAATGCCAGCTTTTGTGTGGGAAGCTGTCTTTTATGTTTCATCATTCTTTAAAAAGAATTGATTGCTTAATGTTTTCTTTCTTTTTGTTTTTTTTTTTAATTAAGAAACAATTATTCTAATAAAGTATAATTATCTCTGTGCAATCGGATGTTCAGATTTGTGTTGGATATATTTCTTTTTGTGCTGTATCTGGTTTCTTAGTGCCATGTCTGAAATCATCTATTAACTATGATTAAAAACAAAAAATGTAGCTAAATTTAATGATAAAGTTCTAAAAATTTTAATGCCATTTGATAGATTGACTTGAATATTACAATCTACATTTTCATTTACAGTGTTTTTGACAGTTTATAGTAGATGGTTAAATTAAGTGTATATCATGAACTTCATAGCAAAAAGTGTTTGTTTCTATTTTAAAGTAACCCCATTTTAGCTAACAGAGGGTATTTAAGTTAATTTTGTTGTGGTTTTCTTCTGTATATTTAATTTTTCCTGTTTCAAAAAAATTATTTATTGATGTCACTGTCCAATGCACAATGAAATTGGACAGTAGACTCCAGGTGCACCAACACATGCACACCATCAAATGAAGGAAAGCAATACATTTAAAATTCATTAAAAATTGTCAGTGTGCAGTCTAAGTATAAAAGCTGTCCCCCAAGTGGTTTATCCTAGAACTAATAGAACTAAAACATCACCCTGAGGGTAACAGTTCAAACAAATGGTACCTGGGATGCATGCTGTCTTTCATTTTGTTTTCTGCTCTGCTACAACAACAAAAATTAGAAATGTCCTCCAAGGGAAGTGAGCAGCTGATTATATTCTGGGTGATTGCTATAATCCCTTGGAGGGCTCTCTTGTCTGCTGCCTAGAATCTGGCATACCAGACAGTGATACACTAGGCCAACAAATTCTCAATAGAGCAGCAGTAGAAGGCCAGCGGCAGCAGCACCCTTGGTAAAGTTGTTGTTTCTGTTTTTGTTTTTTTTGTTGTTGAGAATTCTTAGTAAATACTTACTGCAGTACCTTCTTGACTAGTATGATGGTATTACTAGTCCAAGAGACGTCATCTGTAATGCATGTGCCTATAAAATTAATTTGATCCATCCTCTCCACACCATCCCTACTGATAACCAAAGGGACAGATGTGCTGTGGCACACATACACACATATATACAGGGTACAATGGGTAAATTGTCACTATTTTATATTTTTAATTTTGTGCATGCACGTTTTTTTTTTCTATTTTGACAACTGCACAGTATAGTAGGGTCAGTTGGGCACCATCTGTGAGAGGAAGAGCATCATGACACAATTCACTCTGCCAGAAATTTGGAAATAACATGCTGTACTACATGGCATTCATAACATAAACTGCAATATGAACATTTCAGAGTGTTTGGGTGTCAATCTGAGGACAGTGCAGAGGATTCAGAAAGAGTTGGATGAGTTTAATGGTGATTACAAAGGTGTTTGGAGTAATCACTAGTGATGGCAACATTATGGCTCCATTCATCTTCTGACAGGGCCTCAAACACGACACAGAGGCTGAAATCAAATGCCTTGAGGAGGTAGTGTTGCCCTGGGTCAAGAGGGTGGCTGCTGGATGACCCTACGTCTGGCAAAATGACTCTGCACCATGCCACACAAGCAGGAGAACCCAGTCATGGTTGTCAGACAATTTCTGTGACCACATCACCACTTGCATCTGGCCACCTAACTCCCCAGACTGCAACCCTCTTGATTATTATGGGTGGGGTGCAGTTGAGTGAGAGATCAACAAAACTCCTTGTAAGACCAAAGATGAACTGATGGCAACTTAATCAAGGCGACTGTCTAGAAGAGTTCTAGGAGATTCCAAAACCATCTGGAGGCTGTTGTTGAAGCTAATTGCAATGTTCTTGAATAAATTTACTCTTTAGTATTTCCAGATATTTTTGTGTAATTTTGGTAAATATATCTGTTAAAATGAGATATTTTCATTTTCATGTAATTTAGATAACAATTTATCCATTGTACTCTCTCTCTCTCTCTATAGAGAATCAAAAAAAATAGTGGTCAAGAAATGAGAATAAATAATAATAATGAAAAATTATGTAACTGTAGGAATCCCACAAATTGTCCATTGAATAATAAATGCCTTACAGAATCTATAATTTACAAGTGTACTATTTCATCTACTGAAAATCCAGATATTAAAAAATTTTATATGGAAAACACAAAAAATGATTTTAAATTAAGATGGTACCAGCACCTGTCTTCCTTCAAAAACAATGAGTATCATAACCAAACATCCCTATCTAAATATTTTGGGCATTTAAAAGAAACAAATAAAAATCCCACTGTAAAATGGAAATTATTTAAAAAGCGAGAACTTTTAGGCCCTTAAATGACCTATGTCCTTTGTGCCTACATGAAAAGTTATATATTATTAAGTTTCTTAACAATAAAGATTTATTAAATCAATGAAAAGAAATAATTGTTTTTGTAGGTATTGCATTATGTTCACTTTAAAATAATATATCTATTATTTGAATACAAATAAATAAAAAATGTGTACTTAATTCCTAAATTTTAATTTTAACAATGCTATATCTCATGTATCATTAAATATATCTAGATCTTTATAATTAAAAATATAAATATATAAAATATGATTTAATCATATTTAAAGCTCCTTTAAAACAGTCGCAATGTATTTAAAAAAATAAATATAAATAAAATAAATAAAAATACCAAAATTAAGCCATTGTTCGATACATATCACTCCTTGAAATTTAATGTATCTTATATAATTTCCTAAAAAAGGTAGACAGGATAACACGTTTCATACAGTAAAGCCCATATCTTTTAAACATCTTTTATTCAATATGGCAGACAAGGAAAATTTGATTAATTTTATGTTTAGTTTTTCAAGTGTTCTTACGTTTTTCTGTTTGATGGGAGTAAGGGAGTACAAAAATTTTTTATGACGTTCACTGTCCAAAGCACTTTCAGCCACTTCTTTAGCCATTTTCAAGGGGGTTTTGTTTTAGGTAATGTGATAATGATAAATAAATCTTTATATATCAAGAACAATTTTGGGGAAAGATGTATGACAAAGTGGAAAAGATTTTTGTGTCACTTGTTTTGTCCTTTTGGACTTCATCAGACTAGGTTTGTTTTCTACACATGCACACGTATGAGAGACACTGGAAATTTTATGTTTCACCATTCTTGGCGGATCTACAATATTTAATAACAAAGATGATAGGAAAAAAAACAGAATCTAAATGAAATTAACTCAATTATATACACAAAACACATATAAAATATATATATATATATATATATATATATATGTTCTAAATTTGATATTGCCATTGTCTCTCATTCATTCACATGTGTAGTCACATCAACATAAACAAACTTAGTCGAATGAAGTCCTAAGGGATGAAACGCATCACACAAAAACTTTTTCCACTTTGTCCTATATCTTTCCTCCCATATATATATATATATATATATATATATATATATATATATTTGTGCTGATCTGAAATAGACTCTACCCACATGAGGTTTTTTTATTATTTTTTTTTTTTGTGTAAAAATATGAGATAACTATGTATATTTTTATATATCAAGACCAATATTTGGAAAAATGTATGACAAAGCGGAAAAAAAATTTTCTTGTGATGTGTTTCATCCTCTAGGACTTCATTGGATTAAATTTATGTTGATGCGACTACACATGTGCATGAATGAGGGATGCTGGGACATTTTTAATTTTTATTTATTTATTTATTTTTTTTAAAAATTTAATCAATTCCATTTAGATACTTTTTCTATTCATCACTTTTGTTATATATATGTATATATATATATATATATATATATATATATATATATGTGTGTGTGTGTATATTGTATAGATTATTATCCCTGTTGTATAAATATATAATTTGTACAATAAAATTGTCTGTAAATGTTTTGTCTGCTTCGTAAAGATATTGCATCAACATTTTATTTGTCATTTAAAATAAAATATCAAATTTTCTGTCAATTATCTTCTGTCTTAATTTCTGTTCTTTTATTGTTTTTCTTTTTATCATAATTCTTTCACACTCAGTAAACCCTTATGTCTGAGTGGTTTTATTACCTTGCTTAAAAAAAATGAAAATTGTGTGTGTATATATATATATATATATATATATATATATATATATATATATATATTCTGAGATGAGGTATTGTAACTATTCACACTATTTACATTGTTCAAACTGTTGTCCTCATCTTTATTATCATATTCACAGTGTTTTAGGCTGTTGTATGCTCTGGCCTTCTTCAGGATCTGTTTATATTTCTGAGATGAGGTATTGTAACTATTTACACTATTTACATCATTAGGATTGTTGTCCTCATCTTTATTTCCATATTCATGACCTTTCCCCAAGGACACATAGACCAGTGGATAAAAGCATTGGTTCTGTTGTTAGAGTTGGGCATTCAGTACCTGGCCACAGCAGAGGGAACAAAAGACTTGGAGAGTTGAGGTACTAAAGGGAATTAACTGAAACTAAAAGATCCCAAAAAAGCATGGCATGTGGAATTAGAACAATCTACCACCATGAACTACATAAAGAAAGGGTTTAGTTTCAAACTCCACTGCATATCACCTGAAGAAAGTTGGAGCATACAACAATTGAAACATTGTGAATATAGCAATAACAACTAGGACATGTCTTAACAATGTAAATAGTATAAATAGGATGTTTAAGTTGCATCATTTTTATATGAAGAATATAGTTTTAATTATTTGCAAAAATAGGTATTTGTCTATATTATTGTGATGTCTGAATGTCTTCTTTTTTTTTTTTTCCTTTCTCTTTAGCAAAAATTGGAAAAGATGGAAAGCCAGAGCCTTGCAAGCCTATAAAAAAAGTAGAATGGAAATCGGTACGGAGTGGGTAAGTATCTTGATAATGTGACCTTGAAAACATTTTCTGGATTTGTATATATCCTTAAGAAACCTGATGATAAACTCAGTTCAAAACTGAATTTTTATCAATTGACTCATACTACCCAGTATAGAATTTTTTTAAAAGTCATACTTGATGTTTTCTCTTGTTCATCCTTCAATATTTGTTTCTAGACAATTATCTATTATCACCTTTTAGATATCCTAGCTGGATAAGAAGTAATAAAATAAAACAAAAAAATTTATTGCAATGTTCATGAAAGATATGCAGATGACATTGTTGATGGCAAACTACAGGACCTAATAGATAAAAAAGTAAATGAAAGCATGAAGTTAGGACCAGTCAACAGTTGTAAGAAAAAAAGAATTTATGGATATCAGTGAGAGAAAAAAGTATGAGATGCAAACTACGAATTGTAGATATCAAGATCAAACAAGAATAGAAGTTTAATAATCTAGGAAGTTTCATAATGGAAAATGTGATGCCGAAATTCAAATGTGCATTGGAATAGCAAAAGATGCATTTCAAAAGCTAAGCAAAGTACTAAGAAACAGGAAAATTTCCTTAGACACAAAGAAAAGAGTACTGAACTGATATGTAATATCAATCATCCTATATGGCAATGAATGTTGGACAATTTCCTCACAGCTGAAGAGAAGACTGGAGGCAAGAGAAAGGATTCTGATGATACCAGAGCACATACTTAACAAGAAGGAAGATAGAAATGAAAAGGACACTTATACTCAGAATCAAAAAAGAAAAGAGGTGAAATTTCTTACCCACATTAGGAGGGTCCAGAGAATTTGACGCTCAAGAACACATCAAGAGTAAAAGGGACAAGGGGAGGCAGTGGTTGTGTGATTGGTGGTTAGAACCAAGAAGAAGGGGATATGAAAAAGACAAATGTTACTAAGAACTACAAAGTTGTGGAGAGCCATGATGGCATGCATCTTGAAGGGACATGTAACACAGAAGAAAAATATATTATTTACACAAATTGCCCATAGTTATACTTCATCAAACATTTGAAACAACAGATTTCTCTTAAACTCATTAAATCTTATATGACAGTGTTTAATTTTGAAATTTAATTTAGAAAATTAAAATGAGCTATAATTATCAGCTTCTTCTATGTGACGTGGCAGTCATGGTTCTCTACAACTGCCTGTCCTATGTAGCTCTTAGAAGTTATTTGCCTTTTTTCATTATCACTCCTAATCCCTGTTCTGCCAACCATTTTCACAAGCTCATTAGGTAAGTTATGCACTGCTTTTCTCTGTCCCTCTTGCTTTCAATATGCCCTGTGAGTATCAAATTTTATAAGTCCTCTTTCCTCACTATTTGCCATAGAAATTTCAGCTCTCTCTTTCAGATGTTAAGTATAAGTGTTCTTTTTGTTTCCATTTTCCATAAGACTTCGTTGTTGCTCATATGTTCAGCCCATGGTGGTCTCAGCAACCATCTATAGAACCACATTTCTGTTGCCTCAAGTCTCTTGATTGTACAGCATTCACTGCTGTATAGGAAGCCAATTATCAGCAATAAATCCAATTTAAAAATGAAATGAAGGTGCCATAAGGTAGAAGCTATTAGAGATGAAAGCTCCCTTGAACAGATCCAGATCCAGGATCTTCTCACTCCTTCGAGGAACCCTACCCTGATTGACCCTGTCTTTAGGGTTTTTTTTTTTTTTTTTTTCTGTACTCACCATGTTTAGTCAATTGTGGGTTGATGAGGGCTTTAAATTCGTAGTTATCCTTCTAGACCAGTTGCCACCCAATGCTATAAGAGCCAGTCAGTCCTCCTATTTACCCATAGCTGGGGAGGAGGAGAGATTGGTTCATATCTTTCCTAAGCGTATTTGCATGAAAGTGAATATAGCAAACTCAACTGGAATTCTGATTCCTTGATCTGAGCCACTATTACTCCACTGTGACTCAATTAAAAAATTGAAATAAAAAAATAATTAAATAAGTTAAAAACCTAATTGTAATGTAATGCTGTCTTATTCCTTTGTCAAAATGAAAGTCTTATTGTAGTTTATAATTATCTTTAGTTAGGATGAAAGTAACTGCAAAGAATATACTTGTCAGTGACATTTGGTTAGCAAGTGGAGTGATTGATTTTTGTTTAGATGTTTATTCACATCATCCTTTGAACATTATGAATAGAAGCAACTTTATTGAAATTTCTGCATTGTGGAATAAATAGAATCAAGTGGAAGAAAGAGTAAAGTAGTGCGTAAAATTGTAAAGCAAAATGTCATAAATAGTTAACAGTAAAAATAAGAAAGGAAACATCCTACAGCCAACTTGACCTTAAATTGGAGTGGAGTGGTGATTGTTGTGGAATTTAATTGGGTTTTTAACATTTTCTGATGAATGACACGTGTTTAATCTGAATGTACTGATTGAACAGAAGTTAAGATTTCAGATGATTATAAAATATTTTTAAATGTAGTTTAATTGTTGAATGAGATAGGTGGGGAGGGGATGAGAAAAATTTAATGTATTCATTTTTTTTTTTTTTGTTTATCCTAAAATTTTCTAGACAACTTTTTTTTTTGTTTCTGCTGTTAGGTCATCTTTTGAAGGATTATATAAACTGTCAATATGTTTGCAAATCTTAATCCTTTTTAAATAAGTCAACTGATTTTTTAATTTTTTTAAATAGGTATTGAAGAAATCAATAATTTAGAAGCTTTAACATCAATAATAAGAAATATCTTCAGAAGCTTTTAAAATGTAATGTACTCAGATGAGAGCATCATGTTGAAGAAGTTTTTTTTTATACATATATGCAACAAGTGCTTTGTAGTGTGTAATGCATTTCTTTCTGGATAAGTACAAAAGATCAAACAGTTATTTCTTGATTTACTCTTTTTATTATGTATTTTATCTGTAGACTTTGATAGGTTTGTTTTCAAGTCTTTATGCTTGAAGCAAACCTTCAGGCTCTTTTCCTTAACAGATTGAGGAAAAGAAATCTTGCCGTTCAAAAAGGCATTTTAAAATGCATAAAACAGCATAAACGATGCCAAAAGCTTTTATTTTTATCTTCTCACTGTAAAGACAGACAATTACAGAATCTGTTTATTTGACATTACATTTTATGCTTAAATCTCCACTTTCTCTCTATCTCTCACTCTCTGTATCTGTCTACTGCACTTTCTTCCTTTTTTAACTCCTTCTTTACTCTCCCAAATTTCTCCTCCTTCACCACCACTGTCATCTTTTTTTTCCTAAAAGCAAGCTGAGGGCTAAAATGCTTTTCTACCTATTTACCATTGCATAAATTTCTTGTCTCCAACTTCTTGCATCTTGAGCAGAACTGTAGAGAGGAATTCTCTGTGGCTATTAAGATGCCACTGATCCTATTGTAGAAGGTACATTGTAAATGACTAGATCAAATTCAACATGGTTTGAATTTGTGGGGCATGTGTTAGGAAGTTGATATCTCTCATAAAATTATCACTGAAATAGTGTCTGTTGGCGGCTTATGATCTTACCTGTATTGATAGAAACTTCCCTCAAATTTCCTACAAGTTTAAACTCTGTTCTAGTTATTTGATTGGTTGCCTGACTGGGTCTGGTCTTTCTTACCCTGTTCCCGTGACGAGGTCTGGTCTCTGTCTACATCTCTGAGATGAGATATTATGATTACCTGTATTATTTGATGTGAATATGGTATGAAGATAAAGATAACTCTCTGAATAATGTAAATAATATAAGTAGGTCTGGTCTGTCTTACCTTGTTCGCCTGACTGGATCTGGTCTTACCCTGTTCACCTCAGAAACTAAAATTTTTCTGGGTTTATTTAAAACAAACCTATCATTTTCACTTCCAAGTTTAATTACTGAAGAAGAGCCCTGTTTTGCTTACAAGTTAGTAGCACATCCTTAAGTCAAGTAAATCCAATTTGGTTTTCCTTCTGATTTGCCTTTGCAAATAATGGATTCTAGATGTCCACAAAAAAGCCTCTAATAAAATTAGTTTTGTCAGAAGTGATCAACCCATCATATATTAGTCTTTTTTTTCTTTCTTTTTTTTAATAATTTTTTATTCTATTTTTTTCTCCTTTCTTTATTCTCTACAATACCAAAACTTGAAAGAATGATTTCAGTGTATACTTGGACTGTCTCAGTTTATGAATAATTTAAATGTAATTAGACATAGATATTTATTTTGTAAGATATTAGGATTAAATGATATTGATAAGCTTATCATATAATTCATTAATGAATATATATCTTGTGCTAATATAATAATTTATTTTCAACTTGAGTCAAATAAAAAATACCTGATGGATATCTCCAACTTTTGTCAGATTGAGGGCTTATGAAACAGACATTTGTATTTAAGATATAAAAATGGAAATCTTTAGAGATAACATTGTTAAAATCTCCTGAATTAATTATAAAAGAAGTGATGACTTTCATATAATATTCAATAAATCAAGAAAAGTAACTTATCTGATTGATTGACTCAAGAGTTTTGAAACACACATTGGAGCCAGATGTTCGATAAATCAATTTTAGCAAATATTCGGCCCTGATGAGCATTTCAATGCAAAACTATTGAGTCTGTCAATCATATAAGTCACTTGAACTTTTCTTGATTTATTAAATATTATAAATCTAGTTATCTATTGAGTGTTTTTTGGCAAAAGTTCTGCTAGCCTGAAAAATATTTTAATTTCCCGTAATCAAAATTGTTCTTGGTTGTATTATCATTATTGTTGTTAATATCATAATAAAAAGATTTTAGTTTCTTTACAAATTAAGATATTTAAAATAAAGTGTGTGTGTGTGTGTGTATATATATATATATATATATATATATATATATATATATATATATATATAAATCCGTTTTTTATACAAGTTCCATTAAAGATGACTTACAAAGTACTGCAACTAAGCTTTTTATTAAATTTTTTTGGTTAGTATAAGCATTTCCTTTTCTGGAAATAAATTGTGTAAAAACTGTCAGAATGTTTTATATATCCAAATGCTTTTGGCTATTTTTCTTTTTTTTTTAACTGAATGTGTAGTATTTTCTATATGTGTATCGAGAGTGATGTTATTGAATTGTTATTGGCTTTTTTTTTTATTAATGCTTCCATTATTTTTAGCTTTTTTTTGCATGTGGATGAGGCAATTACAGTTGTATTTTCTACAAGTATGTTGTGAATGGAGTTTGGTAGGTTTCTGTGTGTGTTTAAATGACTCCTAATTGAGCTATGGCCTGAGAGATGTAACATGAGCCTTCTTGATAGGCGTGTAGTGGTATGTTCAATATAATTATTCATGAATTTAGTTTTATCAGAAATGCAGTTCCTGAAGGGACATATGAATTCATAAATAATATCATTTCTCTGTAATTTGGATCTTGCAAGTCAGTTGTTGATGATAATAAAAACATCCTTGATATCTCTAATAGAATAGCTGAAAGTGCTCAAGTATATTTAGAACATTTGAACAATTTTTACACACTTTATGTCCAGAAAAGAAAAAATTGAATAAAAACCTTAATCACAGTACCTTGTTGATTGTCTTTAATGAAATATATATATATATATATATATATATATATATATATATATATATATATATATGTCTTGTCAGCTTGGCTCTAAAATATGTAGTGAGTTAAGATCTCACATGAAAAAAAAAAAAGAGAAGGGTCACCTTGTTACTGTAGTTGATGGGATCAGGAATTAAGATATTTATGACTTTCAACACACCTCTTTGGCTCATTATGGACTAGAGAATAGTTTATAAGTGCCTTATTCAATCAATCAGCTTGATCCTAAGTTGGCATTTCTTATCCCTTCTACAGTGTCTTCCATATTTTTGCTCAGAATATGTTGCATATATGATCTCTGAAAAAATCTCACTTGGAAGGCAGTGGCTGTAGGATAAAACATTGGAATATTTTGACATTGCTGTATTTCCCTTTAATGCTTGTGTAGATGATGATCTTATGGTTTACAGGTGCTCAAAATTCCTTTCATATGTTGGGTATGCTATATGTATAGCTCTGTTATGCCAAGGTAAATGGGTTTATTCTTTGGCATTTCTTTTTTTCAAACTATGTAGCAGGTGGAGAGTGGAGCTAATGAATTTTCCTTAATCTCACACTGCTCCTAAAACCTCCAAGAGATGGCATATAGAAATAGATTCAGACACTAATTTAAGCAGAATGGCACTATTTAATCTTCATGCTTACAAAAAAATGGTATTGTTATTCTTTTGACATCAATTTTACTGTATACATTTTTGACTCCCTTGGTAATGTCTATTTACAAGATTATAAAAATATATATTATTCACCTTTTATAAAGAGATAAATCTTTTTATTTAAAAATTTATAAAAAATGACAAAGTTATCACAATTTGTAAGTGGAAGAGATGCTCTTAACCTGTTCCAGTGAATTTATGTTGTGAGAGCAAATTAAAGAATTTTCCCAGTGTACTGAGGAGGAGTTTAAAACTTTTCATTTGTGCCTTGGATAAAATCAAAACCAATCTAAAAGAAATAGAAAAAAATTTTCCATAAACATTTCCATTGAGAAAAATAGCCAAATCATTCATACAAATACATGCATTTTCCCTATTTAAGATAGTGAAATTCTACTATGAACCCCAAATCTGTTACTCCAAAGTAGAAGCATACAGCCCGAATTCACTCAGCTGCTTCAACTGCCATATGTTTGGACATCATAAAGATGAATGCACTTAAAGCCAAGTGTGCACAGAGAAAAGCTGAGACCAATCAGAATTGAACTGGAAGCAATAATTGAAATGTGAAAACTGTAACAGAAATCATTCAGCCAATTGAAAAGCATGCAAATCTTGGAGAAGAGAAAAGGAAGTCATTAGAATGAAGTACACTTGGAATATCTCATTTTGCAAAGCCCATACAAACTACCAACTCAATGAACTGAGGTCTCTGATAACATCCAAATCAATCTCTTTGTTAGAACCAGAAACTTTTATAGAAACTAATTACAATAATAATAATAATAATAAAACACTAACAGCATCTTCCCAACAAGCAACCATTTCTAAAGATGCCCAGAAATCTTTTAATAGAATAGAGACTTCCAATTACAGGGTTGTCCAACCCAATCATCTCTATCTCTACAGTCAATGATCCTAAGGAAAAGATCCCCAAAGAAGCATGAGCTTCTTAAGCAGAGATGCCAGAGCAAATTGTGCCAACAGTCTAATCCATAACAAAATACACAACTTGTAAATTCCAAAGACTTTAAAAACAAATCATTTCTAGAAAATATAACAACAAAGTGTAATTCCTTATCTCCAAAATACAATCTCATCAAAATAACTTATCAAGAATCGTTGTTTAATCATGATCTATAAAATTACTTAGTGGAATTTTTGTGAGTCATAAGCCAAATATCAATTATTTTTGCTTGTGTCTTGGCATTGTTTGCTTACAAAAGACTGAAACAAAATTAATCTGGATAATAAGCAATTGCTAATGCAACTCATCAGAGAAACATTAATATTTGTTCCCTATGTATCCTGCCACAATTTCTCATAAACTGAAAAGAAATTTAATGAACTACTACAACAGTCCCCTAAACTTTTTTTTGGCGGGTGATTTTAATAGTTGTAACATTACAAAGGAATGTCATAACATAAGCTAAAAAGGCAGAATTTTATAAAATATTTTAAAGTCATAATTTATGCCTTTTCATTAACTACCAAATATTCATCTAATTTCTGGTTAGTTATTTGTCTTTATATGATCCTTGAATTTACATAGATGGAAAGTACATGATGATGATTCCTGTTTTAGCATGTTCAATATATTACATTGTGAAGCACCTTCTGATTGAATACAGTTACCTTGCTTGTCAGACACTACTTTTATTATCTAAACAGTTTGAAATAATTTTTTTCATAGTCATTATTCTTGGTATTTTGTTTTTCACAAGGGAATCAAATCTCTACTCAAAATTATAAGTTTTAACTGAATTATAAAATGACTCATCTCAATTTTGTTTTTACAATATAGCTACTCTTTTTTCTTCTCTTTTTGCATTGAATAACCCTAGATGGGTTGAGATGCCACTAAACCTATACAAAATTTTATTTTAGTAAAATTTGATTTCATTCTTTTCAGGGAACCCCTCATCATTTTCTCTGGTGGGATGCCATATGATAAAGTTGGCCGTACCCCCAGCATCACTGTGATGAATGGAAAAAGTATCACAGTTCTTGAAATGGAGCATAACATTGTGGATTTTGTTGTTCTATGTGAGACTCCTTGGCAGAATGGTATGTGACTTGACATTTCCTTTTTTAACAAACTACTCAACCTAATTTTTTTTTTTTTTAATTATTCAAAGTTGAGAATTCAATAGAAAAATACCAAAATGGTTTGGGAGCCGATATTTGGATTCTCTTGCTTTACTATTGATTTCTTCATAACATTCAATAATTTTTATTTTGAATAAAAAATTTTAACATGAATTTTTTTAAGATTTCTGATATTTTTAAGATTTGATACAAACATTGGTTAAAGAATTTTTTCTTTTTTAATCTTATCTCAGCTTTATAATTTTTTTTTCTTTTTTTAAAAGTCTTTGTTATTTTCTATTTTGAGACAAATTCTGTAGATATTCATTATTCAAATTATTGAAGCTGCAGCAAGGATCTTGGAATGATAATAATGACTTTACAGTATTTCAAATAATATATTTTATTCAGACCATATTGACAAGAAAATTGAGCTAAGAAAAAAAAAGCTTTAGTTCTTTTCCTTGGGTGACTAAAACTATACCATACTCATATTCCTAGATGTGTTACATTGTTATTGATGATAATGTCAATGTCACTAAAAAAATGCTAGTTTATTCAACAAATTTCAGAAATCCATTTAGTTTCTTTCCTGACACAATTTTTTTTGTAACCCCCCCCCACACACACACACACACCTTGCCAAAAAAACTTTATTTCTTAAATCAATTATGACTTTTGAGGATTTGAAATGTTAGGATCCTCTTCATCTTTTTTTCTGTGAGGCTGACATTTTCCTTATTGGAGTGGATTTTTCATCTAAGATTCTCAAAATTCAATTTTCATTTTTCCTTTTCTCCATAGTTTATTTGATAAATTCTATGTATATTTCAGTCAAGCTTCTGTTTGTTTTGCTTTATATTCTTTCACTTTCATGTGTTTACTGCACTTCATGAAATACTGGTAACCAATTCTATGATGCCTATAGGAATCTGATGTGTAAATCTCAAAATATCTATATTAACTCTGCACCAACATAACATACAAATTAAACACAGAGGAAAAACCAATGACTTCATCAACTGAAATGTAACAGACATTTCTTGACTTAAAGACTTATGCAACTAACTCATATATATATATATATATATATATATATATATATATATATAGAGAGAGAGAGAGAGAGATAGCAATATATATTTTTATATATCAAGAAGAGTATTGGGGAAAATGTATGACAGTGGAAAAGGTATCACACAAAAACTTTTTCCACTTTGTCATATATTGTGTGCTTGCAAGTTTCATTAAAAATGACTGACAAGGTGCTGTAGTTAAGTTTTTTTATATAATTTGATATAAATGCAGGTGAATTATTATTTTTGACAACGAGTTTAGTAGTTTTAAATTTTTTATAATATATAATTAATATAATTTTCGTGTTTTGTTGACTGGAGTTTTGTATTTCTTTATAATGTTTCTAAGTGAAAATTCATCCTGTTTATACAAATAAAACAATAACATTAACATTTTCTCCAAAAATCAAATGCATGGTAACTATAAGCAAAACGAATGTTCACCTGCAAAATTCAAATTACCAAGAACCAATATTATTTATGAAATCACATGTTCCTTAAAGAATTGTGTTCCTGACCAATTTAAATTTGTAAATAATTATACTGGACATACTACAACATGCTTAACAAGAAAACACACATTACATCTCTCTGAATATAGATCAATTAGGTATCATTTAAATACACATGAAGACCTACCAAAAACTATTCATGACATACTTGTTGATAATACAAATATAATAGCCTCATGTAAAAAAAAAAAAAAGGTGTGGGGTAGAAAATAATAGAAATATTATTAATAAAGAAGTAAAAGTCAATATCAACTATGAACAGAGCCACAATGTGCTGACCATGTTTGGAAAATAAAACGTTCCTATAACACTAGATACATATATAAAATAATCGATACATTCCGTAAAAAGTAAAATAAAATTCATCCTTGATAATGGCTAAAAGGTATAGTCAAAAGCACTTGGATATATAAAACATTTGGACAGTTTTTATATAATCTATGTCCTGAAAAAACAAAACAAAAAAAACCTAAAAAACACAACTCACAAAAAATTATATAAAAATAAGTTAACCTCAGAACTTTGTTAGTCATTTTTAACAAAACTTGCATGAAAGAGAGATTGCTGGCCAATTACACTATATATATATATATATATATATATATATATATATATATATATATATATATATATATATTAAAATAATAAGAAAGAACAGTAAGATTTATAATCTGGTGTTCTCAGAAATTATTTTTATTTAAAAAAAAAAAAACTGCTCAATACAAACAGTAGAGTTTAATATTATAATTATTTTCATTTTTAAAAATATGATTACATAGTGACACAGAAATTTCTATGTTTCATAACTGAAACTAAAATTGTAAATTTAATTATAAAATTAAACTTGAAATCCAGAGTTTTGTTCCATTGCCAAACAATGCTAGGAATAACTTTTTAAGAACTTTACAAGTGCAGACAATCTTCATATTTTCAGTTGTTAACATTAAGGAAAATTCAATATATATATATATATATATATATATATATATATATATTATTTTTTTTTTTTATTTTTTTTTTCTGTGATGTGAGGTGTTGTAACTATTTGCACTATTTAGATTTTTCAGACAGTTGTCCTCATTGTTACTGCCATATTCACATTTCTGTCCTCCTTCAGGTGACATACATTGGAATTTCAAACTGAACCTATTATTTAGTCCAAGGGTGTAGATTTGTTGTGTGATACAAAAAGTGACTTGACTCAAAGAGTAGTGAGTTTAATCCCTGGCTAATACACACACACACACACACACACACACACACACACACACACACAGTGTGTGTGCGATGGGTAAATTGTCGCTATTTTATATTTTTGATGTCATGCATGCATGTTGCTTGTTTTTGATTGTGTCAGCAGCACAATATAGTAGAGCCAGTTAGGCACTGTCTATGAGAAAAAGAGCACCATGATGAAATTCATTCCACCAATAATTTGGAAACCGCATCCTGTACTGCTTAGCATTTGTATCAGAAGCTCCAATATGAACATTTCAGCGTGTTTGGGTGTCAATCTGAGGACAATGCAGAACATTCAGAAAGAGTTGGATGAGTCTAATGGTGATTACGAAGGTGTTTGGAGTGATACCAATGTTATGCTTCTATTCATCTTCCCCCAGAGTCTCAGACTCAACACAAAGGGTCACATCAAGTGCTTTGAGGAGGTAGTGCTGCCCTGGGTCAAGAGTATGATGACCCTATGTCTGGCAACAGGACTCTGCACCATGCCAAACAATCAGGAGAACCCAATCATGGCTGTCAGGCAATTTCTGCAACCGCATCACCCCTTACACCTGGCCACTTAACTCCCCAGACTGCAATCCTTTTGATTATTTGTGTGGGGCACATTTGAGTTAAAGACTAACAAAACTCCTAGTAACATAGAAGATGAACTGAACGCAAAGGATTATGACAGCATTCAACAATTTGAACAAGGAAACCGTCCAGAAGAGTTGCAAAAGATTCTGAAAGCAGTGGTTGAAGCCAATAGTGATTTTATTGAATAAATTTACTCAAAAGTATTTCAGAATACTTTTTTGTAATTTTGGTAAATATATCTCAAAATGAGATGTGAGTGTTATTTTCATTTTTGAGTAATTTTGATGACAGTTTACCCATTGCACTCTGTATATAGAGACATTAATATTTTCCTTCCTCAGATATATTCTATTTGAAACTTTTACACACACACACACACACACATATATATATATATATATATATATATATATATAGTAAATGTTACATTTTTGGGATATTATTACAAATGTGACAAGTAACTTAGTTTCATGTTGTTAGAATTGATTGACAGACTATTAAAATGTGGCTCTCTCTGCAGGATATTGGGCACTGTATTCAAAACATTCAATGATAACCTACATTTAATTAAACTTACATTTCAATTAGACAATTGCATATATATACATATAAAATTTTGTAATTTTTTATCATTTTAAAGTATCTTGAAGTAAAGCCACCTTATCATATCAATTCCTCACATTCATGTTAACTGCAAGAATTACTCTTTTCTCTGCCAAAGTTACAACAGTTGTGTGGATTGTTGATATTTTTTCAATATCAATTTCATCTTTCTTATAAGTTGCTTAAATTCATTTTTTCCATTATTTGTTTTTCAAGAATTTAGATATTGCTGTGAAGAAAATGAAAATGTTATTTAATGTTATTTCCATAAAACAAATTGGCTGGTTACCTTATCCATTTAGATATTTATTTTCTTCTCTTTTGAGTGTTTGTTTTTTAATTTGCTTACCAGTCGTTTTCTTCCTCATGACTACTTATATCGGTAGACATCTTCTGTAAACTACTTCAGAAAAAAAGGAGAGAAAAAAAAAACAATATTGAGCTGCAATGTTTAACTCTTGATGTTTACTCCCCAAACTAGTGCCGACAAGTTATTTAGATTGATCCTATACTTGAGCCGGTCTAAGGCCCAAATGAGATGAGATGTCAAACAATGTTTCTAAAGCTGGAGATCCATGTAATCCCTTAATCAAATACACATTCAGAAGAAGAGCTTTTTGATAAATCAATGAACAGACATCTTGCAATTGTTTGTGTATTGTCAAATAATCTGGTCTCATTTTCCACCATTACACTATCATATCTTTTCCTAATCTGGCTCAAACACTACATAAACTGAATGGTCGGAGCTGTTCTCCTGTGTTTCAGCTTCCACTCTCTGCAGATGGCAGCAGCTTTCTTTGTATTCATTTTGAATTTCCTTTGTTTCCACTGACTTAACTAGTTCTGCCATCAATTGTACCATTCAAGTCTTAAGTAATTTCACAGTAAAAGCTTTATAGAAACTTACTTGTGTAACTCCTCCATCCAAGGTGAAAAATTATATTTTAACCTTATTCTTTATTATTTTTCTGCTCACATTAGGGCATTTCTATCTTTGCAAGTGTCTGTAAAACTACAAAAGCGTGCATAAATTCATGAACTCTAAGCATTCATTTTAAAGTCTATAAATTTGTACTTAAAATTTTATATTGAATAGACTTTATATATATATATAATTTTATATATATATATATATATATATATATATATATATATATATATATATATAATACATTAGCGTCCAAAATCAAGGAACAAAAATTAAAATATCTCAAAAAATATAATTCCTGTTTTTTCTGAAAAAATGCCATGGATAGAAATCCATCAGATGTCAAAGATCTATAGGGAAAATTACAGGAAGAATAGGCTAAAATTACAGTTGACAAATGCCAAAATTTAGTGAAATCCTGTGAACACAGATGTGCAGCAGTGTTTCAAAACAAGACTTTTTTTGCATTTTGTTCTCCACTTATTTTTTTATTAAAAACAATGTTTTGTTCCTTAATTTTGAACACTTAATATTTGAGTAAAGAATTAATTGAATCTTAGCTCTCCCCCCACCCAATATTTTACAGATTTGAAGCACAACTGCCATTTAGGGAAAATTTCGGAAAAATTGGACTTATATTTTTTTGAGATATCAAAGTTTTAATTTTTGTTACTTAATTTTGGACAGTACAGTATATTGTTTTAGATAAGCTTAAAAAATACTTGCTCTTTGTTTTCCATTAAGAGCAAAACAACATTTTATTCATTAATTTTAACAAGACACAACTGAAAATTTTTTTTAATTATTTCACTCACCCCAAGCAAGGCAATAAAGCCACTAAAGCACAAGGGGTTACTGAGTGTGAAAGAATGAGAAAAAGAAAACATTGAGGAGAGAACACAAAAAGAACAGGAATTAAGAAGACACAAGATAACAATTGATATTGCATTTCAATTTTTGAAGATCAAAGTTGGCTGGAAGAGTTTCACAAGTGAGAAGTGCAACAGAAGAAGCTGTTAGCATAGAACTTATGGTTACATCTGGCCATTTCAACTGTAAAAAATAATTTAAAAAATTGAGCTAACAGAAAAGCTGGTGTTATTTTACATGAATTACTGTCAAGATTAATTTCTGTAAAGATTGAAAATTGAAATAAAGAGATTTGGGACTTAAATTCTTGTTTATGTTACCCAATTAAATTATTTATTTTCTTTAATTTAAATTGTGAATTCAAACATTATCTTTTGGTTTGGAATATTTCTTTACCATTTTAGATGAAAATTGTTTCTTTAACTAGCATCCTTATCTCATGATGACACAACCAAAAGAAAATTAGATGCAAATACTTTGAAGAAACTAAGATCTTATCATCTTAGCTGCATATAATGCTACACTAGTGGGTATTCAGATTCTGGCAACAAAAAAAAATCTATTGTCAATTAAGGTTGTCAATCTCTTCCTTCTTTTAATCTTTTTTTTTTGTGATCTCAAGAATCAATGTCAAGTTATATTTTGACAGTCATGAGTGGAGTTTGGCACATCTGAGATGAGTCAGCTTTTCAAATTAATGCTCTTTTGACGTTAGTCCAGTCAACTAATCGAAAAAAACAATCGTCTTTTAAAATGGATTTTTTTTTATTCTTTAACTGTACAATTGAAATGTCTTTTATTTTCATTCTTTAATTTGAAGACAAATGCAAACATAAATGGCATATATTTTCCATATAATTCCTACCGAATTTTCACCAAAGTATTTCTAATTCTTATGCATATTTGTCATAAGATATCTTGGATATTTTACCACCTGATAGCATTGTTCTCTTGTAGAATAAGCAAGTTTGTTAAGCATATTTGACAAAATTCTCAATTACCAATAATAAAAAGAGGGAGGAGAAAAAAGAAGAGGGCAAAATGATATGAGACGTGCATAATGCAAGTCAAAAGCAAAAAGTCCACAAAATAGGAATTGTGTTCACATGCCAAAGGGATACAGTCACATGGTCATAGCCTTCTGACTTCAGGGCAGATAAGACCAAGAATTCTATTTCTATAATTTTTTTTTTTTTTTTTTTTTTTTTTTATTGGTTGATAAGAAACCCCATCATGCATCTGTAGGATTTGTTTGTAAATTTAGGGAAGGTATGTTTTTAGCAGTCATTCCTGGAGATTGTTACCAATGTCTCTTTTACAACCAAATTTGATAGCATCAATTTTCTTTTGTTTTTGTGTTATTTTCTGTAAAATAAGCATTGTGTGTTTAATAAAAATATTTCTGGTTACTTTTCATTTTCTTAAAATAAAAACTCACCACATTTAAGTACATTTTGACATTTGCCTTCAGTATGCATGAGCTCCTGGAATTGTAGCTACATTTAACATTATACATAAAAAGGCATTTGCCAACCAACCACGCAATTGTTGCCTTTGTCATGATAAAGATTATTTCCAATTCATTTACTCAGGGGAACTCAACTGTGAGTTTGTTTTCTACTTTTGCTATCAAGAAGTGAACTTGTCATGTCTAATAACGTGATATTTCCTGAAAGTAAATGCCATAGTGATATATTCCTGTGAATGGGTGCTATGTTTGGACTTTTGGAAGACATTATTCTTTAACAGAATGAAAATAACCTGGACAGATAAAGACTTATATTTTCAAATCTCATTCTACTGTTTAAAACAAATATTATTAGTCAAATTAGTTTAGACAATATTATTAGTAAAGTCTACAATTAAAATGAAAATAGCAAGTTTTGTTATTTTATATTTTTAATTAAGTTACTTTTATCCTGTTCTAAATCTTTCTTGTTTGAATCGATAAGGTCAAATTGGCAGCTGTCATATCTGGTCTGGTGCTTCAGCCATGCATTTAGTGGACCTTGATAAAGTACAAAGAAAAATATGCAATGTTTTTGGTCCTGACCTGGCATCTTGGTTTCAGACACTTTCTCACCAGCATAATGCAGCTTCACTGTACTTTTTCTATAAATATTTTCATAGTATTTTTCTGTTTAGCTTTTCTCTTTGATACCTCGACTTCATGAATTTAAATGCAGTACTACCTTGGTGGCAAGGTTTCATCATTTTACAGTTGAAATGGATAGATATTACCATAAGTTCTATGCTAACAGTTTCTTTTCTTGTACGTCTCACTTGTGGAACTCTATTCTAGCTTCTTGCTTTCCAGTCAACTTTGATCTTCAAAAATTTAAATGCAATATCACTCATTATCTTGTCTTCTTAATTCCTATTCTTTTATTGCTCTCTCTCTCTCTCTTTAATAATATTTCATTTTTTCCCATATTCTCTCACACTCAGTAATGTCTCGTATCTTAGTAGCTTTATTGTCTTGCTTGGGGTGAAATGATGAAAAAAAATTTTTTTCCCAAACCATTTCTTGTTTCTGAATATTTGCCTAAATTCTGTGAAAAATGAAAAAGGCAAAGGCCAATTCAAAGATGGACTCAACAAGGATTTCTAAGACTGTATACTTAAGAATTCTATGCTTTAATAACTTAACATGAAATAAAGTAATTGATGCTGGTTATGGTTTGTATGTTCTTGTGGTCATCTTTTTTCCTTTACTACACTGTCATGCTTCTTCTTGTATGTGTCCTGTGCTTTTAGGACATCATGGCTCCCTACAATGTTTTATACTTTTTAGCTCTATGCAATATTTGTCTTCTTTCTATCTCTCCCAAACCTTGTTCTGCCGTCCATTTACACAATCACGTTAGGTATTTTACTTGATGATTCTCTCTGCCCCTCTTACTTTCAATATGTCCTTTGAGTGCCAAATTCTCTAAGCCCTCTTTTCTCATTATGTGCTCCATAGATTTTAACTGTCTCTGTCTGATTCTAAATAAGTGTCCTTTTTGTTCCCATTGTCTTTAAAGCCTCCTTTTTGTTTACAGGTTCTGTCCATGGTATCCAATCATCCTTCTGTAGAACCATATCTCTGTAGTCTTTTTTCATCTGTGAAGAAATTGTCTAGCATTCACTGCCATATACGTAGATTAATATTACATAGCAGTTTATTACTTTTTTCTTTTTTTCTAATAAAATTTTCCTGCTCTTATGACCTTGTTTAGCATTTGAAAGGTGACAACTTTAAAATCAAATAGATTCTTAAATAAAATTCATTATCATAGTCATTACAAAGAAAACCTGTCTTCAATGCAATGAAATTTATACGATGACCTACTAGTCTGCCATTGTAAAATTTAAGAAATGAATAGTAAATATTCTATTAAAAATTATCAAAATCTGAAACCATGCCAAAATTCAGTCACTTTCCCACCACCGCAAATTTGCTTCTCTGCCTTTTCTATAAATATGTTCATGGTAATTGTTTGGATGAGCTCTTTGCTATGGTATCTAGACTTTTTGAATTTAAGTGTAGTACTAGACTGGCGTCGAGATCTCATCATTTTACAGTTGAGCTGGTGAGATGTAACTACAAATTCTATCCTAACAGTTTCTTTTCTTGCAATTCTCACTTGTGGAACCCCTTATGGCTCCATGTTTTCCAGCCAACTTTAATCTGCAAAAATTTAAATGCAATGTCAATCACTATCTACTGTCCTCCTGATTACTCTTTTCTTTTCATGCTCATTATTAATATTTCTGTTCCTAATTGTTTCATACCCTGCAACCCTTTGTGTCTTAGTGGCTTTATTACCTTGCATGGGGTGATACTGATTTTAAATTTTAAAAAAATACAACTTTCACCAGGATTTTATGATAAATATTTATTTTTGTAGACACTTTCAGCTTTTGATAGTTTTTAAAAATTCTTTTTTTAATACTTTCCTTATATTTAATCTTTACATGTCTTCTCGGTTATATACATAAACACAGACTGTTTTCCTACTCATAATTTGTTTTTATTTCACAGTGTAATTTTCTTCAACAAGGATTTACACTTTTTAACGATTCTTTTTAAAACTTTTGGAAAGGTGTATTTCTCAAAGTAGGATCTGAAGAGTTACCAAAAGGCAAAACTCTTGTCATTCACTTTAATTTTTATACAAAGCTTAATAACTATTAATTAAAAAAAAATCGTCATCATTCCCATCTCCATGGCTGGGTTTGGTCATAGGGTTACTGAGCACCAGACCACATACTTGGATTGAAAGCTGAAGAAATACTCATTCATGTATAGCATGTTTTGCGTAAAGTAAACTTGGTGGAGCCCATCCTATCCTGGTTAAACTACAGCTGATGTTCTCCAGCTTGAAAGCTCACTTTGGTCATAGATATGTGTCAGGAGAACCCTTCACTATGACCATTGACTTCAATCTGGGAAGACCTCTGCCCAGCAATGTTATGTCATCACCACACTGGCTGCATCCATAGCTATGGAGCCCAGTCTATCCTATTGCACTAGATGACTGTTGACCCCCTACAATAAGTTTCATCAGCCATTTGACAGATCTTGTATTTAATCCTGCTGGGTGTAAAGCCAGTTTAGATGCCAATGACCTGGCCATGTGACTGGTAGCACTGGATTAGAATGACCTGACATAAGTTACAAGAGTAACAAAACTAATGAAGAATATTTTCAATAAACAGAAGAGCTTTGGTCTAGTTGGTATATTAGTGATCGACTTTCTATCAACATCTCAACACCCCCAAATCTCCCCCCTCTCCCAGCTAGCAAAATATCATCTGATAACAACTGAAGAATAGATCAGCTGATACATGCTAACGTCCAGTATTTGAAGGAGTTCAATCATCAATTTAGTATCATTTGCTTTTCTCTTATTTTTATTTTTATTTTTTAATCATTTAACCCCAAGTAAGGTGATAATGCCGCTAAGACACAAGCAGTTACAGGGACCTAAAGAGAATAAGAAAACTTTAGCGAGGAGAAAGGACAATAAAAGATCAGATTTCAGGAAGATGGAAAATGGTGACTGATGTTGCATTTCAATTTTTGAAGATTGTAAGTGGCAGGGAAGCAAGAAATTAGAAGCAAGTTCCACAGGTGAGAAGTGCAAGAAAAGAAACTATCTACATAGAACTTATGGTTACATCTAGCCAATTCAACTGCAAAATGATGAGACCTAGTTTCCAATTAAATTTTCCACTTATATTTATGCAGTCAAGCTACCAAGAAGGAGGAGAGCTCATTAGACGAAATGCCATGAAAATATTTATATCAGAGGGAAGTGTTACATCACAGCAGTGGGAAAGTGGCTTAAGTCGAAATGACAGTTTAGGATCGATAACATTACAGTCCCTTCTTTGGATTTTGTCTAGAATCTTGGGAGAAACCAGAGCACCAGACCAGATATGGCAGCAAAATGCAGAGATGAATTTGGACAAGAAAAATCGTCTATCTTGATACAGTGAACCAGCCTTAGCAGTTATAAACAAAACGCTCTTCTTCATTCTTTTATATTTTAATTTCAATACCCAAACAACAATAATAATAATAATTCCTCTTCTTGTACATCCAGTTCTAATGGCACATATTTTCCTCTTCTTTCCCTTTCTTTATCGCATAAAATAGGCTACCTATTATTACTGGTATTAAGTAGGCATGTCTGTCAATATCACTTATGACAAGTGTTGGCTTGTTATATTGCTTGCTTTTACAAAAGTGGGTTTGCACAAAATCCGCTCAAGCTAAAGATGTAGAAATAAAGAAGCCACAAGGAAACGTCATTGAAATCAATAAAAGCTATCAGAGTAGATTATGACTTTATGAATTTTATTGTTCTTGAAAATCTAGTCTATATTCCATTTACATGTTAGGACAATGTTTAAGAATGTTGTCTTCTGCTGCCGAAGCTATTATTATAACAACTCCTACTTCTTCTCTGATTGACAGTTCTTTTCATTTCCTGCTACTGTGTTTGTAAGAAGAACAGACATGAAATGCAAGAGGACAAGCAACCAACAAGTGCCACTTGCTTACTTGGTTACCTGTCTCATTATCACAATCACTAGCATCTGTTTCATATCTATCCTCAACATTCACACATCTGCAAACATCTCTTGCCTCCTCCTCCTCAACACCCACATACTGCATTCATCTTACTTAATCCAAACTATAAATACACCTACTCACACATCCTGATACTCTCTTTCTTTCTCTATCTCAATATCAGTCAACCATATCACTCTTTATTTTTTACTCAGTCACTTCCTATTTTTTTTTTAAGTTTTTCTTTTCTTTTTTTCTTTTTTTTTGTGACAAGTTTTATTGGAATATAATTAAGATGATTGTAATTTAATAGATTCCTTTACTCTTGTCTTAATTGATTATCTTTTCATAGTCATTCATTAGATGTTGTGTTCCGCAAATATAAAAGACATCATAGGAAATCATTACAAGATGAATTGTTCATTTATGTTACTCTTTGATAGCAGTTCATGTACAGGTAGATTTTCTTTTACCTGAAATGACAAGTAGAAGATTTTTCTTTGTTAAATTCATGAAATTTCTCACTGCCACAAGTTTGTCCCTTAGAATTATAGTGCAAAGGGAAACAGATTTCATCAAGCTCAGTTGAAAACTTAGTCGAACATTTGTAAACTTAAGAATGGTGGGTTTTTAACAGCATATCAACTCCTTATGAGTCATATAATGTCAAAGTTTAGTTTTCTTGAGAGCATTAAAGTAATAAAAATGTTATTCTGCTTTCACAGTTGAATACATGGTAGTTGATACTCAGCTTTTATGTATATACACACTTATGCGAGCATAATTACTAGAGGTGGTGATATGTGTGTTTTATGTTGTAGTTTTGTTGAAGTTATATTTTGGAATAAAGTTTGGTTTAAGATTTTTTAGGATATATGGTTTAATGCCATGAAAGTTCATTCATGTTGGTTGATATTGGTTAGTGGCATATCAGCCACTATGGATTATTTAATACTGAAATCTAAATATTTTGCACACAATTTTATGGCTAGATATATTTTGAATGCAATTGTATGCCTTCAGCTCCAGCTAAAATGTATTGCTGGTTATTTTACTATATGTATTGTTGTTTGTTTTTTTATATAAAAATGTTTTGCTGGTATTTTTATTATTAAAATGTATTTTTAAACTTTTATAGTATTTTTGTTTGGGGGTTCACTTTGCCCATAGCTGGGACCCTAACAAGTGCTACCACTCCAGGTCAGTCTTAAGAATGACTATTATAGAAAAAGCTGTTTTTATTTTATATTTTTTTTTTTTATTGGGTTTGTGGCAGTGAATCTGCGTTAATGAGCCTCACAAATCTGTCATTTTTATAGAATATCAGACATCAAATCCTCTTGTTTACTTCACTACCAAGCCATGAACCCGATGAATAAGTTGATATGAAATTACTTATCTTAATCTTAATATACATTAAGAAAACATAACTTTCCTGTTGATATATTTTTATTTCTTCAAAGATAAAACCTTTTTTGTTTTCCAAATTTGATATGGAATATTGATGTTTCTGTAAAATTATTGCAATATTGTGTATGTGTGTGTATGTATTAAATTTACACTTATATATTTATATGTATTCATATTTTTCTTTATTTCTCTTGTTGCATTCTCAAATCATCTGAATGCTATTATTAAAAGATCAGGATAATATATTTGAAAAGCTAAAATGTACAAATACCAAAATCATTCTACATTATCTAATGACAGTTTCTGAAATTAAAAAATAATTGCTTGCTCTCCTCTTGTCATCTGTTTACACATATCTATTATTTACTTACCATTTTTTATTTGCAACATTGTCAATGCTGTCCACCTGATGATTATTACAGCATGTGACAAACATAGTTTCTTTGCTTTAGCAGAAAAGTGTCCTGTGAATCTAATTATTGAATTTGCTTAAACAGTTTACTTGGTACATATGGTCTCTCAAGTCATATTATTTTATATCACTTTATATTATTGATCTTGAGAATATTGTGAATATTTCTTGAATCTTTATTCATATTTTAATTTTTTTTTTTTTTTTTTTTTTTTTTTGCTATCTCCACCATCCCTCTTTTTTGTAGGGAGGGGAGTACAGGGCATAAATAATTGTCAGAGTTTTAAAATATTCATGTAGAGAATTAAAACCGTTTGTATGCTGTGAGTTGATAAAAATTGTAAGAAAGAACAATTATTTTCAATTGTCTAAGATAAAGTTACTTTTTAGTATCAACAGTTAAGAGAACAGCAATATCTGTTTTATGGTCCACAGTTTTAATTTTAATTTAATTATTATTTTTTTTTATTTGTACCAGTGTCTATAAATGTGGATAAAATCAACTTCATACAAAATATGAATAATAAAAAGCCATCTGTTTATTTGTCAAAAATAAAAGCGGCTTGATTTTTTTTATGAATGTCATGTGAGCATTTCCTTCAGACATTGTGTCATCTACTTCGTGGTTGTGTCAACTTAAATTTTATATTCCTTGGTTTAATTGTATCAACTCTTTACTGAGTCGATAAGTGGCTTTCTGTCATCTTGTCTCATGTAAGTGTTTACATCCCCATCACATTGAAACACTGGTTCCCCATACAATCACCAAAATTAAGCAACATCAAGCCTAGTCAGTACCTAGATGGGTGACCGCTTGGGAATACCATGTGCTGTAAGCTTGAATGTGTAGGTGGTGTAATGGATAACTGCTTAGATTTGTTAATCACAGCACCAAGTTCCAATTCCAGTTGTGTTTGTTATATTCACTTATGTGCAAATACCTTTGGGAAAGGCATGAATCCACCTCTTCTTCCTCCAGTTGAAGATGTGTATCACTAAACCATTATTATCTAAAAAAGAATTTTTTAATTCTTACAATCTGAAAATATTTTCTGGCTTTAAATAATTCTTTTTAATGAGAATCACACCAAGCAAGGCATTAATGCCACAAAAACACAAGTGATTGCAGGGTGCGGAAGAATTAGAAACAGAAACATAAATGATGAGCAGAAATAGAAAAGAATAATCAGGAGAACGGTAGATAGCGATTGACATTGCATTTAAAGTTTTATAGATTAAAGTTGACTGGAAAACATGGAGCGAAAAGGAGTTCCACAAGCAAGACATGCGATAGAAGAAACTGTTAGCATAAAACATACTGCTACATCTAGCTAGCTGAACTAGAAATTGATGAGATCCCAATGCCAGTCTAGTACTGTGCTTAAAATCATAAACTCTAGTTACCATAGCGAGGAGTTCATTCAAACAATTATAATGAATGTATTTATAGAAAAGACATATAGAGGCAACCTTATGGCAGTGGGGAAAGTGACTGAAGCTGAGCCACCAGATCAGGACCAATAATATTGCAGATGCTTCTTTAGATCTTATCAAGGAAAGGATATCAAAATAAATAGCAGAGACACTAGACCATATGTGGCAGCAATATTCTAAGCATGGATGAATGGTAAACTTATAGATATGTAAGATAGATTCTGGAGAGAAAAATTGTCTCACCAGACATAATGAACCAAATTTCTTAGTAGCTGATCTAGCAATAGATTCAATATAGTCTTTCCACTTCATATCAGTAGAGAATGTCAGCCTGAGAAAGTGTAATGAGTCACTTTCCTGGAGGATAGCATAAGCCATGCTGATGGAAGGCAGCAAGGGGTCTCTCAGATGATTAAGGGAGAGAAGTTTAGTTTTGGAGGTGTTAAAATTAACAAGCCATCTTTTGTCCCAGTTAATTACGGACTTAAGGTTGTTTTGGACATTGGCTGCCATTTTGACCTTGTCAGAGTTGATCAGCTTTACTATCGAGGCAGGAGTAAATGGTTGTGTCATCAGTGTTGATGTCAAGTTGAGAGTTGATGTGATCAAGAAGGTCATTAATAAAAATTAAAAATAGAGTAGGATCAAGGATGGAGCCCCTGGGTGGGGACACCTGCATTAGTACAAAAGGATCTAGACCATTCAGGATAACTGAAATAACCTCAAAAGAATTGATAAGCCATAGGAAACATCATTGTCTTTGTAATAAGATGACTTTTTTATTGGTTCATTTAAGAGATTTTTCTATCTTTACCATTTTAGGAATTAATTTTGGTTTTTAACACTCTAAAGATAAAACTATAGATGATATTTGCTTATAGAAAAATTGATTATTTACGCTATTTATATTCGGACTATTGAGAAAACTTGTTCTCATAAAATAAAAAGATTCTTTTTCTAACCTTTTTGAAAAGAATTTGAATCCATGGCAAGATGCATTGTGAAGATTTTCACACTGACTTTAAAATGTTAAAAATAATTTAAGATCTGTGTATACATTTATATGTAATTAAAAAAAATGTTTGTGTTCTTATACAGATAAAATCTCGTGCTGAATATTGTTTGAAAAATGTTTCTACTTTAAAAAGTTATTTATTAAACTTTGAGATTGACTCAATAATTACTTCTTCTCATTCATAATCTCTAGTCTGACTTTGTTGAATGCTCTTCTGTAGATCAGTTCCAAGTTACCTGTGATTATCAGTTACAAATCATCAATCATGTTAATGTGTGCCTGACCAAGGCTATTAAATCAGCCATCTTCACAAAGTGCAGATCAGGCTTATACTGCATTGCACCTACACATTTACTTATATATAATGGTTTGTGCTTGGTAAGCTAATCTTTCAAAACTTGTTCCAAATCTCTCGGTCATCATCTATTGTCCAGACATTTGTTTGCTTGCTTGCCAATAGGGAATAACTTGAAGGTGAGGTTATTGGAGTGGAACTGATAAACAAGAGAAACTACAGAATTTTGATTTCTTGCACTTTTTGGTGTCAGAAATCTTTTTTTTTTTTTTTTCTTTTTTTTTTTCTTACTCTTTTTCTTGGCATCTATTTGGATTTGCTTCTTTACTGCTCAATAGTTTGTTTTTTTCTTTTTCTTTTTCAGCTTGAGCTACACAATGTTATTGTTATGTGTTTATTGATCCTTTATTCATTGAACTCTGGCAGAGCAATAAATATATAGTTACTGCAAAGAATGCGTATAGTTTACAGGATATACTCAGCCAAAATAATCTCCAATGTTTGTCAGGAAACTCTTTTCAGTTGTGTTTCACTTGAAGATTTTCATCCAACCAGCTTTTTTCTGAAGAGCTCATTAACCTTTTGTGTGTATTTTACTCTGAATTTACTTAGCACATTTATATAGTGTGCACACAAAAACTTTGATGAATCTATAAAGGAATCTATAGGAGAATGTCGTATATAAATTTATATAGCTCAGACCAATGGTAGGGGAAAATGAATGACAAAATGGAAAAATTCTGTGTAACACATTTCATTTCCCAGAAGGACTTTATCAAACTAATGTTTTTATTGATGGAATTATATAATGGGAAGGGAGATGTAAAAATGCAAGCATTGGTTTTAATTATGTACCAAGGGAAACACTTAAGATGTGGGAATGCTGAAATTTAAATTATTTTTTTTTATTATTTTTTTTTGTTATACACGGGTCTGGCATATAGTCAAACCAATCTCATTTTCATACACTTTTCTGTTTTTATCGTTTGTGTTTTTAAGTATCCCACATTGTGAAAATAGATATGCCAAGAAAGTTGAAACTTTGTAAGAACCCCAAAAGGCAAATTTACTGTGGATCAAAGCACTTTCTATACATTTTCACCTTTGTAAATTGTACAGAATTTTTCCAGTTTATCATTTCCCTAAATAAATTGATGTACTGATTAATCAAAATCATTTCATCATTCAGTTATCTAACATGAAACTAAACATTTGTATTTTCACTCCACTATTCAATTATATTTTTTTCTTAACAATTCAGTATAAGTAAACATTTTGACTGTTTACATCAATTACAAGTTGTTAGTGTCAGAATATATCCAGAAAGTCTGAATAATTTTGAAATAAGGAATTATTGAGCTTTACATAGTTAAATCTGAAACAATTTTATCTGGAGCTCATTTCAGCGGTGGGAAGATGGTGAAGAAATATCTTTGGCTATTGATTTTAAAACCATTTTACAAGCGAATTCAGAAAAGTTTTTTGTCCAACCAAGCTCTTGAAAATAAAAATTTTTAGACACCAGCCTCTTGTGTTTATGGCATCACCAAATATTTATCTCCCCTCAAATCTATTTATTAACCTGACTTGAATAAGATTTGAGCTGTATCTGTTTTTTACTGATAGTTCACCCAATACAAGGCCCAAGGGACACTCAAGGTAGAGGATTACTGAATGAGATTTTATAAAAGGAGGAAGTAAGTGAGTATTATGAGGATGAGTAGGATAGATATTATTTGACCTTGGACTTAGAGACCAAGATTGTACTTGTCAAGGAAGCATCCTCTCAGGAGTTTGTTCCATAAAGTAACAGTTCTGAGGAAGGAGCTGTCTGAGAGGAACTTGCTTTTTATCAAAGGAACATGAAAAGGATAGAGATGGTTTGCCACTGTGAACATGGCATGGTGGAGGATCCTAGCTGTGAAGGACTAAACTGGTAGAACTAAGTGATGTAACCCATCTGAACTTCTATCATAGTAATAGTGATAAAGTAGTGAAAGTCTGGTGAGGTTTCACCTGTGGGATAAGTATTGCAGAGAGGAGAATAATTCATCATCTATAAGGCTTAAGAACTTTCTTTTAATACACTCTCTATACCCTCACTTTTCAGGAGGAAAATTTCCATTTAGTGATTCAAATCAAATCAAAATTTGAAATAGATGAATTCTAAGCCCTGTAACATTACTTAATTATAAGAAAAGTAAAAATAAAATATTTACTATATCATATTTATATAGGTACCTCCACGAGATCACTAAAACAAGAGCATAGTATGACGAAAAAGACGCCAAATTTGACGAAAACAAAATTTTATCATCTAAATGTTTGTTATTATTAAGAGGAAAGATCAATGTATTTTGGGGGTATTTTTTTTTTTTTCACATTTTTAATCGTCCAAAATTTTCATTAAAAATCTCGTTTTTTTTTTTTTTTTTTTTTTTTTTTTGAGTTAGCAAAATTGACCTTTTTTCCCATTTTATATAAAAAAAAAAAAAAAAAAAAAAACTGGAAATCTCACTTTGAAATTCTTTTAAATATCAATTATCATTTTTTCAAAACTTATTTTAAGAAAGTCAGAAATTATATTTAACATATTTTGGACCAAGCTTAACTTAGCTTCTGCGCCGAAAAGATATAATTTGAAAATAAAACAAAGCAGGCATAAACTTTCATCTCACTTGAGAGATGATGAATGACATATTGCTGGATTCCGTGAGGATAATTTGTTCCACGGAAGGAGAAAAGTGAAATAATTTACATTTTAAGAGAACAAATTATTTACCTCGTTATTTTAAAGGAAAACTTTCAGCGCTCTAATTGTTTTTTTGGGGGGTTTTTTGTACTTAGCTTTCACATTTACGTTTACGATGCTTTATGGAAAATATATTCTAAAGAAATTAAAATAAGACTGTTAAGAGTGGCATTAAATTTCATATTTCTTAAGAAAGGTATCTAATTAATTTATAGGCACCTTTCTTATGAAATTTTATCAGAAGTGTACATAAAATACTATAATTTTATGTACATTTATTACATTTTACTGTGTTATTTGTATTTCCATTCATTTTATTATTAATTTTGATATTTCATTTATGGAAAAATGTCATAACTGAGATTAATATAAAAATAAGATCATATAAATTTCATAAGATGATACATGTAGGTATCCTTCTCAGTTGAAATTGAAAAATCAAATTAACTTCTCAACACATGTTTTGCAAAAGTAAAGGCCTTAACAGTGGAGAACAATGCTTAACTCAAATAACGCAACTTAATTGTATTCTGGTTGGTCTTCCGTACTTTATAATTACAGCCTAATTATAAACACAAAATTACATTTCTTAATTACTGCAGATCTTCTGATTAGTCAAAATGATACAATTTACAACGCGCTAAAAAAAAAAAAGATCTATCTCATAAGGACACTTAGGAAACCTGATGCGACTTTTAACTAATTTTATAATATTTTAACAACTTAAATGTAAAAATCTATTATAATTAAAAAATAACAAATAATTGTATTAAAAATTCATTTTTCATCAAAAGATTTTTTGCTTTCAGAAAATATTGTCCATATTCATAAAAACAACTAAAAGCAAATAAAAGCATTTGAAATTAAATAATATCTTTGTTTTATTGAGTTTTGTATGTTACAATTCAGAGCTGATTTTCAGGTAGGGGGTCCAATTAAAGACAAAAAAAAACATGATTTGCATTCCTTGTGCTTTTAACTATTGTAATCACTAAACCCGATGCGATCGAATTTCTAGAATTTTCATAAAATTAGTTAGGGCTGGGTAATAAATATAAAAAAAAAAATATTTCTGCCATGACTTTAATAAAAAAAAAAAAAATATATTTATAATAATTTTGATCATCTGTGAATAGTTTCTGAAAGTTTCATTAACATCCAACAATTATTTTTATTTTTGCAAGGTTTTCCAAATTAATGTGTGTCATACAAAAAAAAAAAACGTATTAAAAATTGTCTATGTTATTTTACTAGTTCCGGTGATACAAAGAGAAACAAGGTTTTTTTAATCAAAATTTAGAATGTTCTAAAAAGAAAGAAAAATTTTTTAAAATAATTAAAAAAAACTTTGGCCTTTTCTCTTAATAATAACATAAGCATTTAGACGATAAAATTTTGTTTTCGGCAAGGTTGCTATGCTCTTTTTGTTTTTACTGATTTTGTGGAGGTACCTATATTTATAGAGGTATATTTTTAATACTATTATTTGTGAATGTAAGTATACTTATCAAAGATAAATGTTTTGAGATCAACACTTTTTTTATAAAATAGTAGTAAATCATTTTTATGGCTTGATTTGTCTTTATGCCATACAGTAATAATGTATCAGAAAGTGAACAAAGCTGATCTGATATCTCAGCTTCAATTACTTTCCCATCACTGTAACATAGTTTCCCTGTACTTTTTTTTATAAATATTTTCATTGAAATTGTTCTGATGAGCTTTCCTCTTTTTACATAGACTTTATGAATTTAAGCACAGTACTAGAATGACCGAAAGGTCTCATCCTTCTAGATGTAACTGTAAGTTCTATGTTAAGTTTCTTCTATCACAAATCTTGCTTGTGGAAGTTGCTTCCAGACTCTTGCTTTGCAGTCAATTTTGATCCTCAAAAATTTTAACGCAGTGTCAGGCATTATCTTCTATCTTAATTAATGTTCTTTTATTGTTCTTTCTCCTTAATAATGTTTTTTTTTTTTTTTTTTTTTTTTCTCACATTCTCTCACACTCAATATCCCCTACCGCCTGTTTCTGTGCTATTAATTTAAGAAATTAATTTAAACATGAAGCATTCTCACCATATTTTACATGTTTTTGTTTTCCATTTCAAATTTTGTAACTCTTTTAGTGTGAAATAAACTATCCACTTTTGTTATTGATTGTTTATAAAGTCTTATCTATTCTTGCACATGTTACATTGGGAAAAGTCTATTGGGAATTTGACCAAGATTATTGACTAGGCAAACAAGGATAGGAGATGCATCTTTATGAAAAGTCATAAAAATACCTGCTTTATTTATTACTCATCTTAATCTGTATATGTCGATGGCTATTTGTGCTCTTGTTTCCCAATTGAGCACTCTAGAGAAAGGGTAATTTTAAAAAAACAGTGGCTGCTTCTGCTATCAATGCATCGTTCTTCAGTTATGAATTGAGCACTATTGACTACTAGCGTTTGTATACATCAAGTATATAATATGTTAAAAAATTCCCCTTTTTCTACTGTGTGCTGATAGCTTAGGGATAGAATCTCTGACTGATGCAAAATCAGTTGAGTTTCAATCCCAGCTTAAAACAATTGGATGTCTAACCACACTGATGAGCTACGATACAGTTAAACAAGCTTGTATGCGGATCATTTTATATATATATATATATATATATAATGTATAATTACTCATAGAAATGATATTTAGAATAGAACTTTTTTTTCTGTGAGAAACCATATTTATGAAATAATTGGAAATATTACTTCTCAAAAAGGAATTGACTGTAGTCAGGATCATTGAACCAATGCAAACAATCCTTTCCTTAGCTATGCTTTGCCAGGACTACATACAGTTTTGAATTCGAAGTTTTCCTTCTCCTAGACCAAGGCTATAGAATGGTGGGGAGAGTTGGATTTATACCTTTCCCAAGGGTATTAGCATGTAAGTGAATGTAATGAACTCTGCTCTCCAATTCCTCAATGTAAGCCACAATCTACCATGCCTCCTAAAAGAACAACATAAATTGAAAGTGTAATCTTTTGTATTTCCTCGAGGAACAGATAAACCATTAATTATATTCGCCTAGTTTTTTTCTTTTATGACTCGCCATCAAATCTGCTCTTTTGCTTACAGATTTTCAAGAACCTTATGCCATTGTTGTGCTTCTCCAGAATGACTTAGTTGTGGTAGACCTTACAGTTCAAGGGTAAGTCTAACTTAACCAATGTCTTTTGTCATTTTTACTTTAGTGTTTTTCATGATCTTCAGGCAATGAAATCCGTTTTTCTTTTTTTATGGCTTTTTACACCTTTTTATATTATATAACTCAAATACATACTTTTGTATCCAATTGAATGGATAAATTTAAATCCTTCTAAAAAATGTATTCATATTTAGAATGAGAAGAGAAGGATAACCTCATTGTTATGTAATGTACATCAATATATGTAGCCTGATGATAAAAAAGTATTTATTTTGCAACATAATCTCTTCCTTTGTCACTTAAATCTGATGCTTTTCCATTGATTGTATAGTTTTAAAATTATACAGTATGAAAATTCCAGATCAAAATTCAGTCAGTCTACAGACTTATTGATCCACATTTGTAAAACATGAGAAAATGATTGTCTGCTTACTTCTTTTTTTATATTCCACCTTTGAAAAAGGCATGAACCTGGCAATTTCTTCTCTACCTAGATCACCTTAAAATCAAAAGTCTAGGTCGATGTTTCTCCAACTTTTTTTTTTTTTTTACTGCGACCCACAGCAAGAACCTCATTTTGCTTTGCGACCCATTATACCTACATGTAATAAATTAGACAAACTCTGTTTACTTGGTTCATTTATTTAGAATTTATATTTCTTATGATCTACACATACTGGAATGGCATTTATCTATTTGTAGGAATATAAAATTATTAGAAAAACAAATTTAAAGGAAATTCAGACACAAAGTAAAGGTAAAATAAATAATATTTGAAAAATATGTCATTTAATGAGATGGATGTGCTTGTTTGTTTATAAGCAGCTGATTCCAATTGGAATTCCAAGTTTTGGCACTAGGTCTCTTTGTGAGAGAGAACTAATATCACTCAGTCCACAATGAGTTTGACAAACAAGTTCCATAAACTCAATGAGAACAGATATATATATATATAAAATACAATCTTGGTAAAAAACTAGTGATGATTTATGGTTACAAGTTAAAAAAAAAATCTTCTTTTAAATATGTATGACAGAATGCTTTTCCTCTTGTTTTTTAAATCTATATTAGAAATGGAAATTGAGAAGGATTTCTCTAGAAAGAATCTAGGACATGTACATATGATGAATATATAAATGAAACAAGCAAAATAATAAAAATAATTTGTTCACTTTATCCTTAGCTAATATCTTTTATGGACATATTACTAATGCATCTGTATTTAATGATCTAATTTGTAACAGTGTTAATTTCATTTTCTGTCTTTCTCCTGCTGATTTATAGTGATTTGGTTTTATATGGATAGAATTTTTCAAAATGGTCAGTTTGAAAATTAGTTAAATTATGGAAACTTCTTAAATCATTTGAAATTATAATTATTTACAAATGAGCATATCAGCATTTTATGATAAGGTGTTTTAGCAATTTGAACTAGGAATCTTTTTTTTTTTTTTTTTCCCCAATTCTGATCTTCCACATATTTAATATGGTTTCATTCTTTAAGGAAATAATTCTTCTATGTGCAGTGTCTCTTCAGGGCATTGGCAATCATGGCTCTCCACAGAAAGACGGTAAGACTGAGGAGAGAGCCTTGGAAGATCTACATTGATTCTACTTCATGTAGTCCCCTGTCAGTAGGCAATCATGGCTTGCCACAACTTCTGTCCTTGTAGCTCTTAATAAATTTTATCTTTTTGTTATCTCTCCTAAACCTTGTGCTGCCATCTATTTACTCGAACTCACTAGGTAAATTATTCATCATTTTTCTATGTCCCTCTTGCCTTCAATCTGCCCTATGAGTATCAATTTTTCCAAACCCATTTTTCCTCATTATGTGCCCTAGAAATTTCAACTATCCCTTTCTGATGTTAATTGTAAGTGTCCTTTTTGTTTCCATTTTCTCCAAAAACTTCATCATTGTTCATATGTTCTGCCCATGGTATTTGCATCATCCTTTTGTAGAACAAAATTTCTTTTGCTTCAAGTCTCTTCTTAATTTGTGAGGAGATTGTCCAACATTTACTGCTATAAAGTAACAGTTCAGTACTCTTTTCTTTTTTCTAACAAAATGTTTCTGTTTGTTAATACTTTGCTTAGCTTTTGGAAGGCTTCTTTTTTTTTTTTTTGCTATGCCAATAAGTGTTTGGATTTCAGTGTCACTTGTTCTGTCCTCTATTAAAACACTTCCCTGATATTTAAATTGTTGTATTTGTTTGATTACATTATCTTCAATTTGTAATTTGCATGTTGGGCTCTTCTTTTTGCTAACAGCCACACATTCTATCTTCTTGTAATTAATATTTAGTCCTTTCTTCTTGCTTTCCTTTACTACATTCTGTAGGAGCTCTTGTAGTTTCCTTTCTGTGTCTGCTATCAACACTGTGTCATCTGCATATCTAATGTTGTTAAGATTGTGGCCAGCAATAATGAATTCTGGTAGGACTTTTAATTCTCTCAGAATTGCCTCACTGCATAGGTTGAATAAATCTGGTGAGAAGACACATCCTTGTCTTACACCCTTTTCTATTTATGCATATCTACTGAACTGCTTTTGTATCCACATGCACAAAGTTTGCTGCCAGTATAGGTTCTGGATTATTCTAATATTGATTATTCTAGATCTATCCGAATTTCTAGGACAAGGAGTTATCATTATTTACACTACTAACATTTGGATTATTTTCCCCGTTTTTTTGTTGTTCTTGTTATCGTGTTTCGACCACTGTGTTGTCCAGCCTTCATCAGGTGTATATCGATCCGGATAGACTATGGGGGAACTGTTCTTGTTCCACAGCTCATGTCTAGGGATATCTCATCTAGTTCTTATTTTTTGTACTAAAAACATCCAAAAACGTTGTGATAACAACAACAAACATGAGGACAATATTCTGAATGTAAATAGTTCTGATTTTTTATCATTTTTATTTTGAATTTCAAGTTGAAAAGAAAATGGGAATTAGAAAAAAATACCAAAAACTCTTATCTCAAAGCTGAACTTGCTAAACAAGTGATATTCAGTATCAAGTCTTACTGAATTTAGGTAGACTAATGTATACAATACACATGTTCTAACATTCTTTTACTAAAGAAAGCTGAAAGAAAATATGATATACCCATTGCCAAGGTTGTTATAACTTAGTGCACTATAAATAAGAATAATTTGTTTATAAATAAATTCATAGAGCATTTAAAATTGAGTTTGAATTTTTTGACAGTTGTTTTTCTTTTTCTATGTTCTATAATTATGTTTATTCTTTGCAGTTACCCTTGCTTTGAAAATCCCTATCCCATGGACATCCATGAGTCTCCTGTGACTGCCTGCCAATACTATGCAGACTGCCCTCCAGACCTCATACCTGCCTTCTATTCCGTTGGATCAAAGCAGAAAAAGACTGGCTTTAGCGATAATGTATGAACTTTTTATTTGACAAATCTATTAATTCTTCTTCACTTTACACTTTCAAATAATTTTCTTTTTTACATTTAGGCATTTTAATAAAAGCTATATTATCCTCTTGTGGGTAGCTGGAAAGATATTTTCACAGAAATGTCCTTTTTGAGACAGCTGATTTCTTGCAAGAAATTTTCCTACTCTGGATCATCTGATGGTGAATTGGATCTGAATTCAGGTGGTAAAAAACCATAAAAACATTGACTGTCCTCAAGCATTTGATAAGAGATTTTGCTGTCATAGATTTTGCATATCTTGGTTCCAAGTGGTTTAGAAATTAAAGTATTTATAGGAAGAGATTAAAGTTAATCATAGGAATTATAGAAAGAGGTTAAAATTATTTTTTACATATTTAATTTCTATCATAACTTCTATGATTGTAAAACTTTGTTTCTTTGCAGATTTCTGTTTTGAATTTATTTTTTAATTATTTCACCCCAAGCAAGGTGATAAAGCCACTAAGACACAACGGGTTATTGATAGTGAAAGAAACTGAGAAAATGTTATTGAGGAGAGAGGGACAATAAAAGAACAGGATTCAAGGAGACAAAAGATGATTGACATTGCATTCTAATTTTTGAAGACTAGTTAACAGGAAAGCAAGAAGCTGGAAGAAATCTTTATAGAAAAGACACATGGATGCTATGTTAAGGTGATGGGAAAATGAAGCAGAGATGCCAGATCAGGACTGATAACAGCAGATTTTTCTTTGGAATTTGTCAAGAATCACTAAATCTATAGCAGATCTTTTGTCATAGTTCTCAAACAATTTGTTGCTTCTAGAAAAGAAAGTAATTAAAAACAGGCTTTTGTCAAATAACATTTTCTTAAAGTCTACTTACTTAGCCTGCTTGTGTTGAATAAATTCTTCAGTTTGGAAATTTTCTTGTGCTGTATAATTCTTTCAAATTCATAAGTTTCAAAAAAGTAAAAAAAAAATTGAGTTGCATACAGAACAATAGACATTATTAGAAAAATAATATAAAAAAGGAGAAACAAACAAAACCACTCAAGTAGTTTGATACATAAAAAAGACAAAAAACAGGGAGAAGATCAAAGAGAAAAGGAAAGAAAAAAAATTTGGAATACATTAACAGAGAAAATCCGTTCCGTTGATTCAAACAGCTTTTTTAAGACTGCTTGGGAAATAAAGTTGTCTGCTCTTATATCAGAGCTTAAAATGCTAGATCTTAATTGATTCCTTGATTTGAGTTCTGAAAAATGAGTAGTGATAACTGGTCAACTCCTCCTTTTTTTTTTTCTTTCTTTTTCTCTTTCCTTTTCTCCCCATTTTTTTTTTTTGTCTTTTGGTATTTTCGTAGGAAACTACTTGAATGGTTTATTTGTTTTTCCTCTATTTTATCTTCTTTTTTCACTAATGTCTGTCCTGTATGCAATTATTAAATTTTGTACATTCAACAAAATCTTTTTTTATACTTAATAAGAAAGTTATTTAAAATTTACATTTATTTTATTTGCTTCATATTTAATGATTGTCTTTGTTACATTTTTGATTTAGAAATATTTGAGTTTGATTCATTACTTCAATAAAGTTTTATATTTTTGATATTTTTAATCCTTTCACAGTATCATTAAATTTGTTCATTTCATAATAGCTAACATTTCAGCTACAGTGGCACTATTTAAATATAGTGGGCCACTCATAAAAGTAGGGAAACTTTGGGGGCCGGGGGTGTAATTTTTCTACATTTAACATTCTTTATACCTTCCTTAGGCAGTGACACTTGTCAAAAATTAAAAATATTGATTTGTAATTGATGTAAGAGGGTCCTATTTATAATATCAATACAGTGTCAACTCAGTCCCTGATTTTTACAGATTTACAGGCCTTAGGCTAAATAACTTTGCTACTATTTAAAAATGTCAATTTTGAAAATATGCTCACATCATTGATATCTGCATAATTTTTTAATTTTCTGAATTTTTTAAACTTGTTTGAATTTTTTTTGTAGGGGATATTTTCAGAAGCATGTGCACAAGCATTTTAGGTAAATAACTAAGACCCATAACTCTGCAAAAGTCAGGAGTCAATTTAACACTGTATCGATATTATAAACAGGAACCCCATTTAAATCAATAACAAATCAATATTTTTTTTTATTCTGACAAGTGTTGATCAAAAAAATGCTAATTGCTAAAATTATTTCCCAAAAAAAGTTTTTCTTTTTTCTATTTCTTTTTTCTATTTCTTTTTTCTATTTCTTTTTTCTATTTCTTTTTTCTTTCTTTTTTCTTAAAGTCTACTTACTTAGCCTGCTTGTGTTGAATAAATTCTTCAGTTTGGAAATTTTCTTGTGCTGTATAATTCTTTCAAATTCATAAGTTTCAAAAAAGTAAAAAAAAAAATTGAGTTGCATACAGAACAATAGACATTATTCAAAAAATAATATAAAAAAGGAGAAACAAACAAAACCACTCAAGTAGTTTGATACATAAAAAAGACAAAAAACAGGGAGAAGATCAAAGAGAAAAGGAAATAAAAAAATTTGAAATACATTAACAGAGAAAATCCGTTCTGTTGGTTCTTTTTTCTTTCTTTTTTCTTCTTTTTTTCTTTTTCCTTTTTTTTTCTTTTTTCTTTTTTTTTCTTTTTTTTTTCTTTTTTCTTTTCTTTTTTTTTTTTTAAATGAGTGGGGCCACTCTATTTAATTAGTGCAAGCTATCAAAGACTTTCAAACTCTGTAGACAGCTTTATTTAAACATAAAACTTTTATTGGAAGAGGTGTGACCAAATTTGGTGCTATTCATAAAAGATGAAATATATACAGAATTAAGAATATCTAAATTTTTGGTATTTGACAAATTAAGTTTATTAAATAAATTGAATTTAGTATTGTCTAAATTCAGTACATATAAAAGAATAAATAAAAAGTGCATATACATCAACTTATTCTTTTTATTACAGATACCATGTTGCTTGTAATAATGCTGTTAGAACATTTTCTTTAAGTTGAATAAGAATATCTAACTTGTAATTCTAATCACTTGTAAAAGTAATGCTCATGAAAATATGAAGCTAATATTTTAAATTTCTAAAAATAATATTGGAATTCATATCTTGTCAATAATAAATCCTAATATTTGATTCTATTGTAATGAGAACTTGAGAGTTGATTTTAGTCATCAATCTTGTCCAAATTTCTTCAATGTACTATTATCATCATTAATTCTTAATTGTTTTATTTTTGTTGCTTTTTATTACAACTCATCATTTTTTTTTCTATGACCATTAAGTAAGTAACATGGATTGGATCAGAAATAATTAACTGACAATGAGATTTGAACTTGTATCTCATCTTGGATAGCTTTTTATAGTAACTGGTAAAATGCTTTCTCAGTCATATTCTCAAGACTAATGATGTGAGTTCAAATCCTGTCAGTGGTTACTTCTTTATTGTTTTATCCATGCTGCTTGCTTAATTTAGAAACATCTTCGGAGATTTGCACAAAATATCAACAAAAATAACATGGAAGAAAATTATTCAAAAAATAATAATCATAAATTTTGAGAACAATTTCCAGGCTTCAAATTAATGTTTAGAATTCATTACTAAAAACAAATGTTCATAAAAACCACTTTTCTTATATTTCTTTCCTCTATGCCTTTTTCTTTTTCTATCAGTTCAATTTGAAAAAAAAAAAAAAATTCACTTGTTGTGGATAGCAAAATAGCTTGCCATCTAGTAATATTCAAAATAAATGACAGGTACACTATAAGAGGGAGTATTGAAAAATTGTCAGCCTGACCAACTTGCCAAAATTAATATTCTGATCATTGAAATAAAAATTTGGGTAAGTGGGTTTGGTTGGACATGTGAACTTTTTAATACTCCCTCATATATATATATATATATATATATATATATATATATATATATATATATATATCTGTAAAAAGACAATATGAATAAAGGCAAATGTAAGGATTTTATTTTGTGACATGTATTTATAAACAGAAGGGAAAATGTTAGTTTTCAGAATTTTTAAATTTAGGGGGAAAAAAATCAACAATAATATTTACTGACTTTTGTTTATTTGTCCTTACATCACTTAATATCCAGCCTCTATAATTTACCTTGATTTTTTATTAGACTGTAGTATATTTATGATTATTCTTAAATTAATGTCCATCAGAGAACTAAATTTATTGGCTAACAGGGTTCCTTTTTGTCTTGTGTGTGTATATATATATATATATATATATATATATATATATATATATAATTTGTATTTAGTTCATGATTATCAAATAATTGTATATACATGTCCACCAATGTTCCTTTACATTTATTTCTTTGCAGGGTTGGCCTATTAAAGGGGGAGAATGGGGAACAACTACATGTAGCTACCCTGAAATCATTTTAACAGGGTAAGTTTCTTGCTGATATTTGCATTTTGTGTAATCTTTATTAAACCTACCTCCATGAATTTTTTTAGTATATTAAATCATTTCTTTTTTTTTTTTTTTTTTTTTTTTTTTTTTTTTGTAAAAATAATGATAAACACTGCAGTGATCCATTACTTTGTTTATGTTTCAGGTACAAAAATAAATTTAGCCGGTATAGATTTTGAAAGTTCCCAACAAGAAATTAGCAATTAAATAAAGTAATTAAGCCTTTCTTTTTCATGGTGGTTTCTTGTAGCCAAATTGGAAAAGGCACACTTGACTTTAACACTTTAACATTCAACCCACCCCCTATATGACTACATCATCACTTTGTGATGTAAGAGATATAACTTTATTATTCCAGGGAGGTAACTTTTATGTTAAAGTTGAGATTGGGAAAAATTCAAAACTTCCATATATAACATTTTGTTAGATCTATTAAGCAAGCATTTGGTTAATGAAGCGCATTTTCTGTTTTGTGAGAAAGATTGATTTATTTTTCAGTATTTTCATTGATGTAGCCACTATCTAGTTGCTTCAGAAAGTTCCTTTTAGTATTTTCAAATTCCTATTAATTTTATATTTTCCTTCATCTTCAAATTTTCAGTATAAAATATAGACTTATTTTATTTCTTATAAATAAATTTAAGAATTTGTTTTCCATTATTTTCATTATACATTTGTAAATAAATATTTTGGTTGAATATTCTACAACAAGTTATATTGCTTAGCAGTATCATCATCTTCACACAAAATTTAAAATCAAAATTAAATAAAACTCCAACTTTATTTTATAAAATGATACTTTTGTCTTTTAAAAAATTAATAACTTTAGTTTATTCCAAAAGGTAGCTATCACAGTAATCATTATTAGAAAAATTAATCAAACAATTTCAATTAAATTTTGTGAATTTCATCCTATCTTAGTATCATAAGCAGAATTTGACAGATTCCTTCCCCAAATTCCCATAATTAAAAGGATAATAATTTATTATTTTTTATTAACAAGTAATTATTTTTAAAAAATTATATTCACTTAGTTTGTTTAGAGTTGAGGTATTTATTGTTTTATGATAAAATGATTTCTTTATGTTGGGTGATTGAATTGGTTTACCCAAAATGCACAAAGTAGGCATTCTAATGCAGCTCCTTATATCTATAAGTAAAAGTGTTCACCATAGACATAACAAAAATTTTAATACCACTTCTTGAAACCATCATCCATTTACATGTTAAAAATTCAGGTAGCCTGGTCAAAAAAACTAAATGGAAGGAATTAAATATGACAGATATCATCATGGCTAGTTTAGATGTCAAATCCCTTTACACAAACCTTCCTGTTAACAAATTCTTAATTTTAAAAGACAAAATCTAGTTCAATCAAAAATTAACCTCTCTAGCAAATAGACAAAATTATAAAAATTTTCTGACTCATCACAAACCAATGTTATTTTGCTTTTAACAATGGTTTTATAAGCAAAAATTTGGATTATTAATGGCATTGCCTTTCAGCAGAAGTTTTAGCTTGTTTGTTTTTAATTTCTTGAATCTGGTCCTTTCGAAAGTATTTTACCTAAACAATCAATGTGTTTCCAATATATCATGATGCTTTATTAATATATCCTTGTATAGCATTATCTGACCATTGTAGATAAACTAAAAAGAAGTCAAATGTACAACAGAATTTACTTATGAAACAGAAACAAACAATACATTACCTTTCCTCGATGCCATGTAAAACTGTACTGATAATGACCTAAAACTAAGTGTCTATGACAAATCAACCAATAAAAATGATCTCACCATAACAGCAAAATAAAATCCAGAATAATTATTGGTTTCTATTTAAGATCACTTACAATTTGTAGGCCTCAATATTTACGTGATGAGAAATATATTGAAAATACTTTTAAGTTCTTCCAATATCCTAATTATTTCATATTTTATTCTAAACAAAAAGCTCTCCAAATTTATAAAAACAAAATAATGAATGATATAAATTAATTAAAAAAAAAACCTAGACACATTATAAATCTTACCAGTTCTATCACAACTGCAATTGAAAAGAATTTATCAAAACTTGGATCAAATTCTTGCATAGAACAAATAGCCTGTGAATGATTAATTTCTAATACTCTTTTAATTTCAATTCTATTTACAAGAAAAATCTTTCTAATCAATCGTTTGAAATGAAAACGCTTTGCTTTATTGCAATATTTTTTATCATTTGACTCTTTGTATACATTTCATTATTATTTATTTTACTCCCATTAAATAACAGATGTTTACATAGTTTCAACAAAAATGCTGTTGGACAATTTAAGGAAACTTGGAGTGATTAATACTTTACAGGTTCTAATCGTTATCTAATTTCTTAAATGATAAACTTAAATATAAACTTTTCTAAATATTCTCATATTTATTTTTCAGTCATGCAGATGGGTCGATAAAATTCTGGGATGCGTCAGCAGGTATTTATAGATTAAAGATTTATTCATTCTTGAAAATATTTTAGCTTGTTTCTTCTTTGAATGGAGGCACATTTTTTAATCCTTACTGATGATTTGAATTTAATTCTAACTTGAAAATAACTTTATTAAACTTTTTTGCTAACAATGTTAGTACCTGTTGATAGATATTTTTTTTGTCTTTTATTAAACTACAGATTTGTGCATGTTGACCTGGCTATAAATGATTGTTAATGTTATTTGGCAAAGTAGTTTTATCAAACTAAATAAGTTAGCTTTGCTTTACTTATTTTTTTTATCTCAAAATATTGAAATGTAAAAATCTTTGAATGTTTCTATTTTGTGAAATTGCCTTTTTAAAAATAATCTTTTGCATTTTAAATATCTCACATACATATATGAATTAAACCTTGAATCTTGTGTAAAAATGTAAAAGTTTCATTTGTGCTACTAGAATTTTCTTTTTTTTGGTGGGGAGGAAATTGTCAGGTAGACCAGTTTTAATTGTAAAAAAAAAAAAAAAATTTGATGATTTTACTATTCTCAGTTCATCCAAATTGTGAAAAATTCTTCCATAAATGAAAATTAGAAAAATTTATTTAGTTTCAAACATTAATTCTTTCTTTCAAAAGTTGATATGTAAAGATACCTTTTAAAAAGGTTTTTTTTTTTTTTTTTCAATGTAGAAACATTTGCTACAGTCAACCTCTCCTCCTCATTATTCATTCTCAGATTTAGCTAATTGTGTGTGTCCCTCCGCTTTTTTCAGTTACCTTACAGGTTTTGTATAAGGTAAAATCTGCGAAGTTATTTGAAAAACCCAAATGCAAAAATTCCGAAGGCACTGATGATGACCCATTTGCTATCCAAATGATTCAGTTATGTCGGGAGAGTCGCATGCTATGTGTGGCTGGGGCTACTCATGTCATGCTCTTCAAGTTCAATAAGCAGGAGTCACAACATGAAGTCATAGTGAGTACTTGTCAATCTACATATTAAAATCATAGTGAGTACTTGTCAATCTACATATTAAAATCATAGTGAGTACTTGTCAATCTACATATTAAAATCATAGTGAGTACTTGTCAATCTACATATTAAAATCTTTTTTTTTTTTTTTTCTCATTATAATTTTAAAATTGACATCTTGGCAATTAACAAAGCTACAAAAGAAAAAAAAAACTTTTGAAATAGTGGGGGTTTTATAATTTATTTGAAAGACCTATAGTATTAATCTTTATAGTATTCATTCCCAGGTGTGTAAATTGCTTATACAGGGTGTCTCAAAAAAAAACATACACACACTTTTACAGTGTATAGCTCAATTCAACTTGCTTTCATTTTAGACTTACATGTTAGTATTATGAATGTCTTCCAGGCTTAACTTTGGACAAAGAAAATTCATCCTGAAATGCTACTGGAAGTACGAAAATGCAGTTGAAGTTTAAAGTCTGTAGCGAAGAGAATTTCATTCAGTTCCACCTACACGGCTTACAATCTCACAAATTAAAGATAAATTTGAAGCTGATGGTACTGTACATGATATGCACAAGAACCGTTGTGGAAAACCACGGATATCAACGACGCCCTGTGAAGCAAGAAAGGATGATGTAATGTTTTCATAGAAATCCAAGAAACCTATCGAAATGTTGATTGCTGTTTGTGATTCCATTGCGTTGTGTTCTCAGCAATATCTGGATAAAAGCTGACAACAATTTGAAAACATACGATGACAAAATCTTAAGAGCATGCATTTATAATAAATACTATCTTCATATGCTATATTTAAATTAAATATAGTTACTTCTATTTGCTTGAATTATTTCTTGAGAAAGCTTCAAAATTTGTATACATTTTTTTGAGAGACTCTGTATTTGATATTGAATGTTATGAACTGCAGGAAATAAATCTACAAATAAGTTAAAGAAAAAAAAGAATGGTTAATTGTGAAAAATGAATGATTCTATACTTGTTTGTTCTTTTACTAACATGAGCATGGAAAATGTGGCATGCCTTTAATTTATCAAGAAACAATTATTTTCCCTTTTTAAATGTATTATCTTTTTCTTATTTCTTTTTTAAATTTCATATTTATTAAATATTTTAAGATAACTATGACTTGATATTTTCCTTTTAAAAATATAATTTTTGAATGATATTCATAAAAGAGATGCATGTTCATTTACACACACACACACACAGTATAGTATTGAGTGCTGGTGTTAATAAAATAATGCTTGATGTAATATAACAGAGCTAATAAGTATATTTTCATTAATATACAAATTATCCCTCATTGGTAGCACAACTTGGAGTTTTATGCACAGCACAATTTTCAAGTGTTGGGTAGAGACAGTCTCTGCCCATCATCTGAAGATTACATTCTGGATGAAAATCCGAGTCGTGTTAGTTTTGTAGATGAACCGTTTTGTAATTGTTCAGCCCACTCGTCAGAGTGTTTCCTGCAATTGGTTGCCATTTTTCTCATTTTTCGTTATATTACTCCCACTTGCCACATCATCTCAGTCTAATTGCAAATGTACTTTATTTAAACTATTTGACAATCAAACTAACTCAAATCACCTTTCTAATTTTTCTACTTGGATTTATTTTTGACAAGTTTTAGCTTTACAGCCACATCACATTTTTACACTAGTTTCTATATGATCATTGAAATTAAGCAATGCCAAGCCTGGTCAGTACTTGGGAATACCAGGTGCTGTAAGCTTGGATGTGCAGGTGGTGTAATGGATAATGGCTCAGAATTGTTTATCAGAGAGCAGATTTCCAATTCCAGTCAGGTTCATTATATTCACTTCTATGCACATACCCTTGGGAAAGGTATGAATCTACTTCTTCTCTCCACAGCTACTGCACAACATAATCTTCAGGTGCAAGGTAGAGACTGTCTGAAGATTGTGTTCTGCTTGAAACTCTGAGTTGTGCTAGTTTCATAGATGAAGTAAACCATTATTATCTTGAAAAAGAAAATAAATTCTCACTATCTAAAAATATTTTCTGGCTTTAAATAACCTGCAATGGGTTGATAAGCCGTAAAAAAAAAATGAATCATTCAATCAACAAATTTTAGACTTTCTATAGTTTGGCTTTATGCAAAACCATTTAACATTTAAATATTCTCTCTTCATTTTAGATTTAATTTTGAAGCATAATAAAAATAGAATTTCTTTTGATAGAGATATTCATAGCATGATTGGCACAAGTGCATTAAATAGCTGCATTAATTTATTGAACTATTTTACAAGAAATATTTCAAATTGAAAACAAAAATGGAGTTTTTCACCTCTTTAAGTTAAGGTATAATTTACCAAATTCTTGAACAGTTCTCACTTATTATGACCTCTTTCTTTACCAAGAGTTTCTTGTTGGTATATTTCAGATTTACAAATTTTTAATCTTTTTTCTTTTTTCCCCTCCAACCAGTCACTTGAAATCCAGATTATCTATGAAGTTTATGATGACTTGGACTCTCCAGATTATGAATATCCGAGGCCATTTCTTGGTGCTGTCCATCAACAACAGAGTGGAAGCCTGGGCTCCTATTCCAGCAGTGCATCAGATAGTACCAAGGTACTATTATTTTCTCTTATCTATAAATACATCAACCTCTATTCTGATACAATACACTCACCTTCTTGTTTTTTCTTTTTACCAAAAAACTACTTAAAATCATAATGCTTAAAAAATTTTTTACGCTTATTTTATACTTTCAGTCAACTTATTCTTAGGTGCCTAATAGACAGGGTATTGGCACTTTTATTTATTTATTTATTTTTATTTTTTTATTTTTTTAATTTTTTTTGAGGAAATCCTCACCTCCAATTAATTTTCTGACCCACCCCTTATATAAATTTCACATTTTTGGATCCTTTAAATGACTCCACCCCCATTAAAACATTTCCCCTTCCATTTATTGCATATTGAGAAAAATTTCATGGGCCCCACAATTATTAAGAGCCCTCCACCTCTTGTATTAGGCACCTCAGGATATCTCTTTGCCTGTCTGTCAGATTACTTTCCACCTTTTTCCACCTACCTGTTTCTTTTTTTTTTATTCAACAATAAGGCGTTAGCAACAATCTACAGGGTGTAACATATTGGTTTCTGGGGTTCATTTTTAATAAAGTCATTTACTAATAAGATTACATTTTATTCCAAAAGCCAATTACCAGACTAAGCCAAAATATTAATTTATACGTTTCTTAATTTTTACAGTATTAAAATTATCTATATTAGAAATTCTTTCTTCTGATTTCTTTTTTATCAAAATATTTTTTTTTTTTATTAATAAACAAACTTTTTTGACATTTGCTTTTTTCTTTTTATTCTTTTTGGCTCAACTGCTCTCTTTATGAAATGTCTTTAGCTATGTTGTTATAAAATTACCGCAAATATTTTTAAAGCTTAATATATCCAAATTCTTATTTAAAAAGCTCTTCTTAAATGATAAATGAATGAATTCCCTAGTTTTAAGTGCAACGAAATTTGAAATGTCTACAAGTTTCTTTTACTAGTTTTGCAAGGTAAACTGCTAACAGATTATTTTCTAAGAGTGGATTTTTTAAAGTTAAAATCTTCTAGAATTGTTTGTAATTTGGTTGATAACTTAAAATGTACTTTCAAGCTGCTATTTATGATAAATAGAAATTAAGTTTAGTTATAGGCTTAATTATTTTAAGAAAGTTTATAGGATTAACTTTATTTTTACTTTAATGTTCTGGTAAAAATATGAATAAATTTTCTTGGCGCCTTGATTGGACAATATTTAAGAAACTTATCTAAACTATTTTGAACTTTGAATAGCAAGAACTTAGCAATGTAAATAGAAATTTATGTCTGATTCTAGATATTTAAGTATTTTAATTTTTTGTTTTTTGGTGTGTTTTTTACTGAGATTTAAATGAATCCATTCTATTTTTATTTTTGTTCTTGCCTTCTCTTCTATTTCTGTATTTCAAAAATAATTTTTCATAATTTGTGTCTGTGGCTATTGTATATCCAGTTTTTTTCATAGATATTAATTTCCCAAAAATTCTCCAGGCTAATGTAAAGATTCTTGTCATGTATCTTTAAAAAAAAAAAAAAAACCAAGATAGCATAATTGCAATTATCTGGTCAATTGTCAACACTCTACCTCTGTTTCTCAACCTTTTTAAGCAACAGCACACATGAAAACATCACAGCACACTTAGCTAAATTTTTAAAGGGTATAGATTTTTATGTTATGAAATAAAACCATAGATTAAAAAAAAATACACACACAAATACAAACTTAATTTATTTCAATGTTTCTATTGAACTATTTGTGCAGCTTATTTAGTGTGAAACTTGTGCCTGGTGTTTTTTCACAATGTTTTTCAATGTTTGGTCAATTGTGTGATAAGCAGACTCTCATTTTTCCTTCAGTTGAGTGTAGTCTTTCTTGCTTCTTATTTTTTATGTTATTTAGGGTTGCAAAACCTAATTCGCATAAATAAGAAATAGAAAATTGCAATAAAACTGATAACACCTTTTTAGCTAATGTGGGATAAAAAGTTTAACATGTATTCATTTATTCAAATACTAACACTGTACAATTACCACTTACACACACACACACACACACACACACACACACACACACACATATATACCATGACAATATTTTGTGACATGGCAGTTGAGAATCACTGATTTAACTTAACAGCAAACTGATGTTTTTATTCATCTATTAATTGTTCAAGAGCTGTGTACCCTTACTCAAGTTTTAAGTTTGACTTAAGTGTACCAATTAAAATGTTTGCCTGTGAAGTGCATCCTTTTAATTGTTATTCTAGAATTTCTTAACTTATTATATTTAAACTGCACTTTCCATACTCAGACTCAGTGGTTAAGCATCTTGTCTATTTCTTCTGATACGAATTGATGATTGCAGAATCAATACTCTGAGTATTTAATCTCATGGCAACTTGTGTCAACTTTATCTCTAATCTTCTTAATTTTCTTTGTCATTCTCTCTCTCTCTCTCTTAAATTCTAGTCATGACTTGAATAGTTTTAAAGCTTCTTCCCTAGCTACTTCAACTTAGTTTTCTTGGCCAGATTGACTGAATCCTCTATTAGAATATTGGAAATATTTCTTCAATGAGAACAAGCATCTTTTCATAATCAATTGGCTGATCTTCCATTGTTTGCTTTTTTTCTCTAGCCATCCCTATCTAGGAATATTACAACTATGATTTTGGGTTTTAATTTTTCAACCTATTGGATTTTCTATGTACAGAAGCAAATTCAATTAAAGTGTGTGTTCGATATCATGTGGTCTTACTTCTAAATATTGGTGGAAAATTTTGTAAATGTTGGTATTCCTGTGTGGAATAATTTAAAAAAAAAATTTAATCACATTTAACATTTCAATGCTATTGAAAGACAGTTTTATAATTTTCTATCTTTTGTCTTTTTGAAAAAGATCTTTATCAAACATTGGAAAAGATAGTTCACTATTTTAGGAAATTATTTTTTACTTTCTACTCATATTTTGTACCTTAAGTAATAAGGTTTGAGTTATTTCACATTAAATATTTAAAGTAACATTTATTTAGAGTCCATGATATGACAGTATATCTTGCTTGTATATGTTTTTGTTTTATAATCTCCATTTTATAAACTTGTACTTCTAGTTTTTTTGCTTTATGTAAGTATTAGATACTTTTCCTGCCTTTTTTAACAGATGGAGGTAGCATATTTTTTCTCTGAAAATAGATGACCATTTTTTTTTATTTTCACTTTGGAGAATAGTTTAAAAAGCAAATTAAAAGTTCTCTTTAAGTGAATGAAGTAAAAAAAAAAATTACATGAATTTACATTTTTATTTTTCCTTTCTTTTGAGTGATATTAGTTTCAAGCCAAGCTTATTGTAGTCTAAAGTTTATATACAGTTCCTATTAAATAGAATTTTTATAATAGCATTATATAATCTCATTTCAAAGTATTGAAGAGATTGGATACATCAGGGTCAAAAAAATATTGACCTTAGAAAAAATTGAATGACTAATGATAACTGAAAGGAAACAATAGCTTTGACTTGGCCAAATTGGTTCTTTATCATTTCTATCCTAAAGATTTTGTATTACAGGAATAGTAAATTACCAATGCTTAATAACAATTGACTAATTAGATACTATTCACTTAATGCATATTTTACAATAAAGATTCTGTGTTCATTACTACCTTGTGTGTGTGTCCCAGTATTAGTTCTGTTTGTATTTGTAAATGATATATTGTAATGTACATGGTTATTTATTCTATGTATTATGATTTTTGTTATCTGATTAAAAGTTCTTTTGTGGTGGTTTGAAATAAATTTATTTCTCTTAGAAAAGGGGCTTGTATTCACCAATCTTCTACTCTAGAACAAAAGCCTTTACTCCATTACCTAGCAGTATCTGCAAATTGTTGAATACATAAAAAAAAGAAGTTTTTTAAATGAAAATATGCAAATTTATCATTTCTACTTGAAAATAGCTCAGTGATAGGGCCAAAACAGATAATTTAGGGACCAGGTGATTCATTCCAGGTACCAGTTAAGCAAAATTCTTTAGAAAGAAAATCTATTTAAAAACTGTTACATAAATAAGGGAACTTTTTTTTATCTCTTCCAGGCAAAATTCAAAATATCAACATTATACTGATGATATGAGATGCTATCAAAAATTTTAAATGTTGCAGCCATCTTTTGTAGTTTGAGTCCACTTTTGAACAGCATATTTTCTAATCATCTTCAGTATTATGACATGCTATCCCTCCACCCATATAAATTCAAAATTCAGTCCAGTTTGGAATAGAAATGGAGGCATTGACTGGAACATTGTTACCTAATCACAACAACAACAAAAAAAAGAGACAAAAGAAAGTGCAAGAATGTAAATAAACTTACAACAGTAATTTAAAACACTTCTATTAGAATAACTTTTTAAAATTTCTTTTAAATTGTTTATTAATACTTATCTGGTAAGTATTTACTGGTTCTGTTTTGACACAAAGAAAAAGCATCTTTAAAATCTGAAACCACTCACTTGGTGTATAAGTTGATCTTTGCTTTTCAAAAGTTTGTAAATCTAAAATGAAATGATCCTCATTCACAAGGAAATACATTTAACATAGTGAATAACTTGTTTTAGATTCACCTTTTATTCTCACATTTGATTCTAACTTTGTTAGACCATCTGAACCTAAATTCTTGGTTAGTTGTTACATAAATTTGCATTTTTCTCAAAATTAACCCTTTTAAAAAATATATTTTTAAAACTTATTTCTATATCAAATAATTTGCAGCTTTAAGAGCATGAGAGATAAATTGGTCATGTTTTCTTTCTATTAAGAAAGAAGGAAAGTTAAACTTTGTGTTCAAAGCTAAGCTCTTCATATGAATTCTTTTAAAGAATGGATATTTGGCTTTTTATGTGTTTGTCCTTTTTTTTCTTTTAATATTTAAGTGAACAAAAAATTTTGTCTATTTTTTTCTCTCTCTTTTTCTCTTGCTACACTTGCTATCTTTTAAATTTAAAAAAAATATCTTCAGCTTTATATATTTTGACAAGTATTTTCCTTGTTTATTATGCTTTATAGTCGGTGCAGGAAAAGAAAGCCCCTATGACTTGGAGTGGTGCGTTTTCTTTGGTAAGCCTGTCACTGGCCTAATTTTCCGCATCCTGAACACATTAGTTGACACTGAACTAGCCCTGCCCTAGATACATCTTGTAACTGTCTTAGTGTCTTTAGTGCAACTCCACACTCCCAAACCTCTTCCTTTGTCCCTCTTCTCTACCCAACTGCAGTTTTAACTTAACCCATTAACTGATATTCTCCATATTTCATGCACATGCCATTTTGCCAACAGGTCTCAACTTATATGGTTTCTTTTTCTTTGTAACTTCTTTGCCACTTGCAATAAAGTGTTAGGAATAAACTTAGAATGGAACTTAACCAAAGCAGTTCTTGAAAAAAATAATGCATCTAAAGTGTGCAACTGAAAGCATGTATACAGGGATGGATTATGACCTTTTGGGCCCCTTAGGATAATGAAGTTATGATGCTATCCTCAGATGGAGCCACCTTCTATTTTTTGCTCATGAAATATTTTAGTGATATTTGCATAGTTTAAAGTAAACTTATTGCAAATTCTTTAAATAAACTGGAATAGCTCTTTTGTTTGTCAGTAAAAAATATCCTTTAAGAAATACCACTATTTTACCATTTATTGCAAACCAAATTAGCATATATTTTAACACAACCATAGTAAAAAAAAAAAAAAAAAAAAAACAGATTTTTTATAACCAGCTTTAGAACAATAAAACAAAATATATAGGAGTTTGTCATATTGATATCAATTCAGTTTATGAATCTATTTAGAAAATTAAAATCATTGCTTTATAAAACCTTGAGGGGGCCAGAGTTGCAACTTATACTAGCCTAAAGGATAATGTGGGCCCTAATGTGTACCTTATACTAGTGTAAAGGATAACCTGGCCCTGCATATGCAATTATTTAATACATGATAATCTTTAATTTAATTTTGCTCTTAAATCTAAAAATGTGTTGCATTTAGTCTTCTCAGTAATATGCATCTTTTAAACAAAACTAAAATAGAAATAAATTGTCTTTGTTGCATTGTATAAGAATTACATGTTCAAAATAAACTGTTTACATTTTCCAATGCAGATAACTTCAATAGATTTAATCAACAGGTTTTATTATAATCTCTTCTGTGTCATCTCTCAGCAATTAGACAAAAAGTTAATAATGTAGGCCTTTACCTTTTAACTTCTTGTGTCACATTTTGTCAGTCTTAAATATATTTTTATCATTATAAACTTGGAAAGGGGATTGACAGAATCAGTATTCATTCATATGTTAATCTATGAGTTGTCTGAATTGATTGAAACTAGCCCACTTAACTAATGCTTGATTAGATTTATAAGGCTTTGAGGGGTGGGGGTGTATTTAAGGCAATTATTTTCAACTAGTATATAGAAACTTCAATTAATGGCTTATCTCCCATCTAAGAAGTAAATCTACACTTCAAAGGCAAGATAAAGCAATTTTCTGAAACGCACACATACATACATATATATGTGTGTGTGTGTGAATATATATATAAAAATAGGAAAGAACTCATTAGGTAAATAATCCAAAGTTCTTTAGTATATTTGTTATTATTTTTAAAAAACAGTGCTTGATGCAAAAGTAGAGCCTAAATATAATTATTTATTTAAAAATATGATTCCATCGCTACATAAGAGTTTTCATGTTTCAAAACAAGAGCCGAAAACTTCAATATAATTATTTGAATTAAATTGAATGAAAGTACTAAGCTCTGTTCCATCTTCAAGCGAAATTTTTTGGGAATAACTAATTCTTGAAATTTACGCTTTTTATAAACATATTCATTATTAAAATTACTATGATAACGGCTAGAGCAATTATTTAAAAAAAGGGGTGTAAAGGTTAATAATTTGTATCAATATCTCAGTTACATTCAAAGAGGTCAAGTCAGGGTAAGGTTGGGGTTTCTAAATTTAAAGCGGAAGATGACATCATCTAGTCTGGTTAATTATCTATGGAGATTTATTTATTTTTTTTATTTCATTTTCTTTCCTGAAAGGGTTTTGTGTATATAAAAAAACTGTCATAATTAGCTAACATTTGTTTTTTTTTGTTGTTTTTTTTTTTTTTTGACGACTTCATAAAGAGTTTTTTTGTTTTTTTTAATTATTATTATTATTGGGTAGGGCTTTTAAACTTTTTATTCAGACTATGGAGTTTAAAATTTGTATTTATTATTTAATTGTTTGTTTGTTTTCTATGCTAATTATTCAATGCGAAAATTTGATGATGTCAGCAAAAAACTGTTAACTCATGTCTATTGTTTAATAAATTTTCATTATTTAGAAACTTGATAATGTGTAGTTTTTCATGTAGGCATAAAGGGCATGGGTCATCCCAAGTTTTACAAGTTCTAGTTTTGTTTATAATTTTCCATTTTACTTTTGGTGTTATTAAACCTTACATTACTTTTTTTTTTTTTAAATAATTGCTCTAGCCGTTACCATAGTAATTTTAATAATGAATATGCTTATAAAAACATGTAAATTTCAAGAATTAGTTATTCCAAAAAAATTTCACTTGAAGATGGAACAGAGCTTGGTACTTTAATTCAATTTAATTCAAATAATTATATTGAAGTTTTTGGCTCTTGTTTTGAAACATGAGAAATCCTATGTAGCGATGGAATCATATTTTTAAATAAATAATTTTATATATATATATATATATATACACACACACACACACACACACACACACACACACACACACACACACACACACACATATGTTAACATTTAAGGTGCACTCTGTTTCTTTCCGTAAAAAATATTTCCATGGTTTTGTAAGTATCCTGAAGGTTAATGTTGTTTGTTTACTATCAGTGTTTGTATCTAGTCTAATTCCATATTAAATATAATAGGTTTTTATTATGTCATTGAATACAGTACTCTATTTTCTGTGGCATTTGAATTGAGACTTGTGTATTGTTATAAAGAATAAAATCACCATTAATCACTTTAACTCAACATATCAGGATTTCTATAATTCCACAACATTGAAAAGAATTTAGTGAATATACTTTTTAAAAATTACTCTTTATGAAACTAGTGTGGCTTTCTTGCTGAAAAAGTATAAAGTACACTAACAAATAAAGGCAGGAGATTTAGAATATTTATCATATAAAATGGATTAATTTCTTAATATATAATTTCTCTTACTTTTGCCTTTAATCATAAGGTTATTTTGGACTGGAGGATATATTTTAAAATAATGCTACATTTTGGGACAAATTTTCTTTGAACTCTGAAATTCTTACACGTAAATTTGATTTTTCAGACTGCAATTATTTTGACTGTGGTAAAACCAAATTCTTAATTATTTAAATTTGTAAGAGTAAAAGTCATTATTCTCTCAATTCTTTGCAAACTCCTATTTTTTCACTTTTAAAAATGTCTTCTGTTGCTTTTTTGCATGGTTAACAAGATCATTTCAAATATAATTAAATTCATTTTACAAATATTGATAGTCATTTACAGCCGAAATAATATATTTTTGTTATAATATACCATTATTTCTCCTATTTCTTTAAAAAGTTTTTAGTGTTTAAATATTAATATAAAAACAAAAGCAAATTTCCTGTTCAATTTTATTGATTATTGCTGTTCGTATTTACACCCAATCTGAGTGATAATCTCTTGAACAACACTTAACTCTGTATCAAACATAAAAGGAAATGGGTGATGATGATAATTGAAGCAACACTTGAAATAGTTAAGTAGATCTTAATCTAAGTAATTAAGGACAATAATCAAATTCTATCAGTCTTCCTAGGCACAACAGCAGCAATGTTGTCGCTAGAATCATGTGGTATCCACATGATACTAAGTCTTGTTATTCCTAGTCCCCACTCCTGTCCCAGCCACTTGGCACTTGTGTAGATGCTTTCTAGTAATTAGTTGTAGTTAGCTGCTAGTTTGCTTTGAGCACATTTTGGTGCACTTTGCTAATTGATGTTAGTTCCTTTGCCCCTTGCCAATAGTCCTTGTAACTACCATACTGCACATTGCTCCAAAATTGTTCCTATCTCTCTCTCTCTCTCTCTCTCTCTCTCTCCAGATTCAGTCAGTCAGACTCTGCTGATTATTGCAGCCATTATCGTCCTGACAAATTAGCCATTACAAAAATTTTCCACAATTCTACACAAGTTTCTTTCAGCCCCTGTGAAAATGTTGTCTTACTGCTGTAGCTTGTAAATGTTTTTACTTTGATGTGTCTGTTCTCTTAATTTTTGTTTGTCTTAATTGTTACTCTTGTTGTAGACTTTTCAGTCAAGCAATATTTCCATCAACTGGTGTGTCTATGTGTTTGATACATCTTAAAGTGATATTAATTTTAATCTTTCACATTTAGCTCTGAAATATTTCTGCACATTATTTTTATTGCAAAACCCCCATGTGTACCAAATTTTGTATTTCTCATTTAGCATTAGACTAATTTATATTGTACAAGTTAAAATGAAGTCATTAATCACTGTTTTACATTTTTTTTTAATTCTATTTCAATAATTTTGCATTTAAAAAGTTGTATTTTGTCATTGATACTTGTAGCCATCAAAATTTCTCTTGTTTCTTTGTCAACCCTTTTGTCTTTACCTGCCAGGGTGATCTTGTCCCTTGAGTCCTTCATTCATCTGACTTTGTTGTATTTGTCTGTTTTTTGTGCTTGTGATTTGATCAGAATTTTCAGTATTTGTCATATTGGAATAAGGAACAAAATATCATAAAAATGAATAGAATTAGCTTAAAACATTCACCCTATTTTTTTCTTATAGTATTTGTTTTTTGATAAGCAAAATCCAGCAATGTTTAACCTTTGTACCTGCAAAAAAAAATGGTATGTCAGAAGAGCAGTTATTCCCTTGACACTGCAAACAGTTTTTCACTCTCTTGGTAATGTTTATTTACAAGATCATAAAAATATCCAAACCAAGTACAGTGCAATATTTATTATTTACCATTTTATAAAGAAACAAATTCAGAAAGAAAATTTAAATAAATAAATAAACATTTTTTTTCCTTAATAGGAGCAGATAGGTTTGCCTGTTGCCCAGTTCACATACCTCCCCGGATTTTTGAACAGTAGTAGAATTTATCCCTTGTTTTTTGTTCAGGAGTGGGTTTCTAGTTCCTTCTAAAATCTACTTCTAATGTTTCTGCCTGAACTCTGAAATTTTATTTACTAATAATTTTTTTTTTCTCAATAGGAGTAGATACGTTCACCTATCATCTGGTTCCTACTCCAAGTCTTTTGAACAGGTGTAGAGGTTTATTCCTTGTTCTAGTTTCTTCTAAAGTCTTCTCATTTTACCAGTAGCCCCTTGCATCTTTAGTGGCATTATTACCTTGCTTGAGGTGTAGTGATTAAAAAAATTGATTTTAAAAATTGATTTTAAAAATAGTAATGTTTAATATCATTGTTGTCAATTCTCAAGAAATCAACTTTGATATGTTTCAGTTTTATTAAAATTCTAATCATCACTTTTTAAAACAATAAGAATTGCTGAGGGAGTCAGGAGTGTATACAGTAATAGAGGTGTCAAGGGAATAACCATTTTTTGACATGTCGTTTTTTTTGCAGGAACAAAGATTAAACATTGCTGACAGAAGTAACAAATTCTGAAACATCTTACAAAATCATCTCCCTTTGTGAGTGAAAAGTCCTGGTTCACATATTTTTATAATCTTGTAAATAATCATTTTGCCGAGAGAGTCAAAAGTGTACACAGTAATAAAGAGAAAAACTGTCCTTTTGGCACACTGCTTTTTTTTTTTTTTTTTTTTTTTTTTTTTTTGTGAGCATGAATGTTAAACATTGCTGTCAAACCAATGAAAAGAAAAATAAATAATTCATAGCAATTTTTAATTTTCCCTAAAGGTAAAAAATATAATTTGATGGTTTTTGAAATTCTGTTTCATGTCATTATAAGTTGTCCATAATAGGGGATGTGTTTCTCTATGTCATAAACATATGCAAACAACTTATAATGAAGCTCTCAAATACTCTTTGTTAATAGCATGAAACATACTCTATAAAAGTTACTTCATTTTTTTTCTATTAGATTCATCTATGTACTACTTTAGTGATAATTATGATGATGTAACTATACATGTGCATGGAGGGGAGGGGACATTAGAATTTTAAACTTTTAAATTTAAATTTTTTTGCGTGTGAAGTTGTCTATTTTAATATACCAATATATTTGAAAAAAAAAAAAAATGCTTAAAATTTCATCATGCTCTCCCCTGCATGTACAAGTGTAATTATGTCAACATAAACATCTCTTTAGTCTGATGAAGTCCTAAAGGATGAAATGTGTCACACAAAAATATTTTCCCACTTTGTCATTAATTTTCCTCAAATTTTTTGGGTATATAAAAATGTATGAGGGTAAGTCAAAAATTATCCCCACTTTTGCCATAACATATCTTTATATAAAAGAGCAGATAATTTTTAACTTTCCCTTGTATATATCATTTCTTCTCATGCACTACTTGCAAATTTTATTTCCAAAGAAAAATTCATATCAGAATCTTTTGTCATGGATATCATAATTTTTTTTTTCACTAATCATCTTTTAAAAGAATCAAGTTTGAAGATCAAATAACCATATTTTATAAATACACATGTGAACTTTTTAATTGGTTCTGTTATTTTGGCTCCATTACAGTGTATGCATACAGTCTGGAATACTATTGTATTTACATTGAAAACCTATTTTCTGAAATGTGTCTGCTTAGGATATAAGGAGAGTATTCTTTGACTTAAATTTATGGTGATGATTTGATTGCTTCTTTTTACCGGATCATTTGGTTTGTGAAAATCTACTCTGAATTGATTATAGTCTTAAATATTTTTTAATGTTTATCTTTATTTCTTTTGTTTGTTTTTGTTGTTGTTTGTCTTTTCATTTGTGCTCTCTGTTGTTGTTCCCTATGACTGGCAGGTGTTCAGGAGAAAAATGTGTGCCACACGTGGCTGGCAGACACTAGGTCCCCGCCGCTGTTGCTGCCTGTGTCCTCCCAACAGATTACCACTCCCAGCTATGTCAATACAACCTTCATATGAATCCTATGGTGTCCCCATAGATTTAGGAGGACTGGAGTATACGGTAGAACCACCTACACCAGACGAGTGTGTGGTGGTGACGCCACCTACACCACAGGAGTGTGTGGTAAGACCAGCTACACCACAGCTAATCTACAACCCCCTTAGATGTGTGCACTAGAGTCACCCTTATAACGATGTAGTTTGGTTAGCTGCCTTCAGACAACACAGTATTTTTTCCCTTTCAGCTATGATAATCTTAGTTTTCTTGGATGTTTATTTTGTGCATTTATTGTGCGTGTATGTTTGCTGTTTTTTTTTTGTTTTTTTTAACATCTTGAATGCTTTTTTTTTTTTTATACCAGAAAAAAAATACATAAATTATTTTGCCATTAATATACTCAACTACTGTTGCAGAAAAATATTAATTTGACTTAGCCTTTTTGTTGTTGACTGTAAGAAGCATAATTACATTCTGTTGCCAATGATGATTGCTGCAACCACCAAACTACATTCTTCTTGGTCAGTACAAAGGTACAAACCATAAAACAAACAACTTTCCTGAGGGTGTGTTTCATCTACTTTTCTCAAACGCATAACTTATATCAACAATTTTTTTTTTAATACATACTTATAGAATGCCCAATCGACATACAGACACTACCAGACATAAATAAAAATGTCCACAAGACACTCACACACTTTAATTATGATATATAAACACACAAGAATTGTGCACATGAACGCTACTTGACAAGACAAATAGACATGAAGTTTATTTAACCAATGAAACACAAAAATAAAAAAATTCTAAAATTTTCTTTTCTCCTCTATATTTCATTTTCTGATGAAACTTAAATAAAAACAAAACATTTTAAATTTATAAACAGTTTCCTATTTGTTACTTGCCCTATCACACAAATGGATTTTTTTTTTTTTATTAGTCCAACAGATTTTATTACTTGAACATTATTTTTAGTGGATGCCCATATTTTGAGTAGACACTCCATTTATTTATTAAACTACTAAATTAAGTGCATTGACAAAGGAGATTATGTTGAAAAATACTTTTTTTTTCTCTTTTTTGTCCCAGGGATTCAGACTTATTATTGTACCTACATTAATAATATTTCTTATAGTATATTTTAGTTATTTCCTGCTTATTGAAGGAAAAGCTGTTTCGTGCACTGAATAATTCTATAAAAGCAGCTTAGATTTCTTGCCTTTTAAGTTTCTTTTTCTTGCTATTTAAATCTTCTCAAACAGAAATAAATTCTGCTTGATTACTACAAAAAATTGTACTCTTAACTTTCAACCTTTTTATTGCACTTTATACCACTCTAAGTAATGAGGCTAAAATTCAAAAATTTTTTGAACATGAATTTTTTTTTTTTTTTTTTTTTTTTGAGGTGCTTAACAAAATAATTGTTGGTTTACTCTAGAAAATGAATGCTAGACATACATAAGTATCAGATACATTAAGTATATAAGAAAAAGATGCATTTATGATCGTTTCTGTATGAAATGCTAATTTCCTATCTTTTTAATCTCTTTTGGTCTTCATTGTTCTCTTGATTCACATTTTTTCTTCACTACTGTCTTGTTTAGCTTCATGAAACTACTGACTGTTACTTATAACATGCTCTCCATTCTAAACTAGCTAATTATTTCTACTTGGAAATTTACCTTAATGCTCTAGCAGTAGAAACTGATAGAAAAAGCAATTGAAGTTGATTTAATAATTAATTTGATGTTATTAGTATTTGAAGGTTTTTATCACTTAATTAGGACTTATATCTCTTTCTTTGTTTAAATAAGTTTATAAAATCCACCGTAAAACTTTCTATATAATTGAAAAAACAGTACCCATGATGTATTCTTTGACCTTGTTTCCTTTTCTTCTACTTTAACTTATTAGCTTTCTTTCTCTCTACTGTGTTGTGTGTAATGTTATTACAATCACTCAGCCTTATAAGTTATTATGCAAATCAAATAAACCTTGATAACTCAAAGTTCTGAATCAATATTTGTCAAATTTAAACTTGTCCATTTCCACCCTTAGTAAAATATTTAATTAAATTTTCTGATATTTTTAATGGTTAGTTTTTGAGATATTTGGAATTTATGAAAATGGACTGACTGAAGTTAGTATGCAGATTAAACTAATATTAGCTTAAGACTTCTGAAATCTAATAAAAATTATTTTTTCTTTTTGTCCATAATATATGTTGAAACATGGCTAAAAGGAAGGGATCTAATGACTGCTGAGAAACAGAGAATAACAAAGTTTATTATGTGAGGGAATGCCCACAATGGAGATATCAAAGGAGATTTACAGAGAGATCATTGAACGATAAAGAAGGCTGTTGAAAATATAAGTGAGTTGAGAACTTTAAGCAAAGAAAGGCTTTAAGAACTTTGCTTCCTTGAGATGAATGTAAACCAAAGTGAATTATAACAAAGCAACTACTTTTGACTATCACTAAGATCTTTGAAAAGGTTGGAATTAAGGGAGGTCAAGAAGGGCAAAAGGTGTAGAACACTTTATGAACTGGGACTTGTAAAAAAAATAAAAATAAAAATCTGCCGGGCAACCTCCTATCACTAAAAGAAATATTTTAAAGTGTCAAAATTGGGCAAAGAAATACATGAAAATTGACTTTTCTAAAGTAATTTTTACAGATGAATCTTGAGTGACATTTGATGGACCTGATGGATTTTATCCAATTCAAATGTGCATGTGGCTAAGAGAAGGCAACAAGGAGGCAGTACTGTTATAATATGGGCTGGAATTGTCAACCAGACCATTACTGGACCATTCAGTCAATGAAGGAGTTAAACTGAACAGTGCTAACTATTGCAATTTTATGAACAAGACTTTCTTTGTATGGTACAAGTCCCACTCTTGCAATTTCAAGTGAATTGTGTATTTCTGTGCAACAATGCTCCTTCTCATGTATCTAATCTTATTTGAATTATTTGAGCATAAATGATTTAGAGGAGAGAAGATAATGCAATGGCTACCATCAAGTCCTGATCTGAATCCGGTCAAAAGTCTGTGGTCAATTGTGAAGATGAAATTATATGAAGGTGGCAAGCAATATAACAGCAAAGCAGACTTATGGAAAGCAATTAAAACTACCACGTTGGAAATTGAACCTGATGAAGTAAAATACTTAACAAAATCAATGGATTACTGGCTGTTATTGAGAAGAAGGGTCACTATATTAAAATGTAAAGGATTCAAAGATTTATGTGTTTATTTGTTCTATTATAGGTGTTGATCAATTTTTGATGATTTTAATACCTTTTTACTAAAGTAAAATGTGATTATTTGGTTTTGCCTAATAACTTCAGATGGCAGTTTTTAAAAATACATCAACTAACTTCGATAAAACATATTGATACTACCTAAAATTTTAACTCGAGCTTTGTTTTCACATCTGAATTGATTGTCTAAAATTTGACATTTTTTTCAAACCAAATTTGAATTATTGAAGTTTATATGATTAACTTCAGACAGGGTGTACATGCAAATACCCTTAGAAAGGGTATGAATCCATCTCTGCTTAAACCAATCCCCCACTATGGATTGAATCCTGGGTCCTATAATCCTGGTTGGCAACCAGGTCTATCACAGAAAGAAATAGTGACCTACTGGGAGAAAATCTTCTACTTTTTGAGTTATGAATCAAAAGAAACATGATTGACCAAGTGTGTATCACATATGGCATTTGATGGAAGGGCGGTTATTAGCTAGGTAAACTGATAAGAATTTACCTTCTTGATGTTGACGGAAATCCTCTGTAATTACTTGAGAGGTATTAATTAACATAGAAAATGAATGAGCAAGTCTCTAAATATCTTGTAAATTTTCACTTGTAAATATTAAAATTTGCAATCTTTAAATATTCAATTATGGATTGAATACAGAAAAATGGTTCCAGTGATCCCTTTAGAAGAATGTTTTGTTTTTTTTAATGCCTACTAAGAGATTATAAAATATCTATAGATTGACTTCTGAAACTTAATTACTAAAGTAATAGCACCTTTTCATTCTAACCATTAGCTGCCAATAGTATTTTCCTGTATCCTCTGCCATGATATGCTGTTATGTAGTTTTCTTTTGTATTCTGCCTCTTAAGTTGCTAACTATTTACTGACTGCAAATGTAGTATTTTGTCATGTAGTATCCATTTTCTAGGCTGACCAATAACTCTCCATAACTTGTTTCTTGACTTTGATAGTTTCTTTTGCTAAGTTATAGTTCTGGTAAGTAGTTTGTGTTTGTTTTGTTATAGATCTCCAACTAGTCTCTGTGTAGTACTGAAAAATAATAATGTTAACTACTGCTAACTTGTTCTGTGTGTCTGCTTTCCTAGTAGTCATAGTGAATTGTATTCCTGTATAAGTGTTTGCTTACTTGGTAGAATCTGAGAGTTCAGTATCAGTCTTCCTTGCAGTGACAAATATATGTAGGTATTTTTTAACCTGCATTGTATCAACAATTAGCTTTTATATATATATGTTGAAAATCATTGCAATGTTGACAGAACCTGTGTACCTGCCTCTATAGTTGTATTAGAGACTTAGTTCCTTGTTTTCTTCATAATTATATAAAGGTAAATTCAAGAAATGTCTGTTCAATAAATCTAATCAGTTGGTCTATTCATACTGTGAAAAGTCAACTCTATTGTATGTCTTATGTTTAATTTTAGTTTGACTAAATACATTTATTAATTCAAATGTTATTGAGCATTTTGGCTTTACTTAGCTATTAATGTCACTTAAAATCAAGTTACTTTCATAATTTTTTTGCCACAAATGTAAAGAAATAATTCAGATTTTCTGTAATAACAAAAGTAAAATTATTTAATGAGGCATTGCCAAGAATTGTATAAAGATGGGGGGGTCCTTCTTGTAGCTTTTCTTGAAAGTTATTTTGTTACTTTAATTTCTCATATATATATTTTATCATGTATTGAATATAATTTTATTTATTTCAGTTTTCTGTTACAAGGAAACATTTAAGTTAAATATAATGTTACTTCTGCACAACTTTACAGTTAATTCTATATAGTTTTGACTTTTTTATATCAGATTAACAGTCAATAACATCCTTTTCAAAAATGTTTCACCTATCAATAATATAAGGTTGAATATTTCTGTACATTGATTGGTTTGTTAAATGATAAAATTTTGTTATAGAACCCCAAAGATGCATTGCCTTTACAAGCTTTTGCTTATAATTTAGTAACATATAATTCTAAGTACTGGTGTTTTCTATTAAGTTTTTTTTTTTATTGTGTTTAAGTACTACTACTACTACTACCTATCCCACAATACTGGCCTTGTTCAAACAGTTGCAGTATAAACCAGAAGTTGGTTTTGTGGGTGTTGAACAGACAAATGGGCCTGATCAGGCATCTGCACTTGGCTATCTAGCCTTGCAAACAGGCATGCTCAGAGATAAGAGGCCAGCCATTTTATATACTAGAATTTTTTTTTGCAACATGATGATGCTTGTGGAAATCTTAATAGTATTGATGAAGCTATTGTTAACATTTTGTGTTGAGATTTACAAACTCTATATTTCATTCAATTTCACAAATCAATCGATGAAATCTGAACCAGTTGATTTGTTTGGGAAAATAATTTGACAAAAAAAAAAAAACCTACTTTATGGTTTAATAATTTCTATAATTTAATTTTATAGGACTTCATGATAAACAATATTTTTTTAAGAAAATTTCTTTTTTTTTCCCCCCCTTTTTAACAGTGAGGAATAAATTCTTGGGATTTCTTACTTTTGAGCATGCAGCATACAACATATTTCTTTCTGGAGCCAAATTCCAACTTTTTGAAGCTTTTGGCCTTTTAATTTGTTTTTAGTTCCCGGCAAACTGGAAACTGGATTCTTGGATATAAAAACTTATAGAAAAGATATGCAAAAAACAATATTGTATTTTTATTAAATAAATATTTGTTATTTTAATCATTAAATTGTTTTTAAAATAGTGTGAGTATTTTTCATGTTAAATAATAAAACTTTTAATCCCCCCCATTAATGATAATTTATTGTACTAAGCTACACACCTTAGTAAAACCAACTGTACTTTCTACTGCTTTACTTGCTTGCACTACTTAAACGAATTTTTTATTTGGTAAAAAAAACATATGAAAAAAAGTAGTTCAAACAAATATTTGAGGTAACATTTAATTTATATGAGCACAAAACAAGGACAACACAAGCCAAATTTAAGAACAAATGATAAATTTATTGTTAATACACAAAATTGAAGGAATTACAAAAATTAAGTGCAATGTGATGATATGATGACCAATAACATGTATGTAAAAATAATCAATGCAAATGAAATATGCCCTTTTACAATAAAAATTATAAATGCTGCATAAGATCGCCAGAAAAGAAGACTATATATAAAATGTAGAGAAGGAGAAAATATTTCTGAATAGTTTTCAAAAAATTGGTACAATTTTCAAAACAAAGTTCGTGGTAACAGCAAAGAATAGAACAATCACACCAACTGAAGAATTTTCCTTAATGTGGGAGCAACTTTGATCTTCCTTACAATTCTTGTCTGGTGGTTGTCAACTTTCTTCTGTATTGTTTTTCTTTCTGGGTTCCAGGAGCAGATGTTCACTGACTTCTTAAATTAACTCCTGGGCCCTCTCTTGTTACATACAGGTAGGCTCCAAATTCACTTCTTGGAATTTGGAGAGAAACCTTTTGGTTGGTTCTGGATGAAAAACAAACATCTATTTTTCCACAAATCGAAATGTACCAAAATTATTTTTGAAATTCAAAAATGAAGCAAGACCCCAGTGCAGCATCTGTTTTTGCTAAGAAAAGCAGAGGATACACACTCAAAAAGCTTAAATGTTTTATATTCTCCCCAAAATTTAGTTTCAGTTGGTCAATGTATGGCTATTTTAGAGGGTGTGACAGACAGACAGATATAACTGAAGTCACAGCATTTTATTTATATATACTCTTAATTGATTCCATTTTTTTTTTTATTTCAGTTTTTGCTATTCATAACAAGTTATACTTATCTAAGGTCATACCAACATTTTATCACATCAGATTATGACAATTTGTTGCAGTGGTGATGATGGCGGTGGGGGAAGAAATGATATTAAGATCCTTCTTCTTGTAATTTTTTCCAAGAAGGGCTTGCTTCCATATGCAGCTAAATCATTTTATCAAATATTATTAATCTCTCTTTGTTTATTTCCTTTTAGATTACTTGATTTCTCTGAATGAAATTTTCCACAACTGACACAAAATAAGTTGGCTTTGTTTTAATAAATGTCCCTTTTTAAACTTATCTGCTTTTATTCTTGATGCCAATTATAGGTTTCATAGCTCATATTTCTATTTTCTGTAAGTTCTTTCTTGACCTTTATCACTCTGTACATCACTACATTTGCTGTACAGAAAGTTTATCCTGTCACTGAAGGTGACTATGATCCCTGAATAATAGTATGTTTGAAATTCATAGTTGTGTTGTCATATCCTTCTATGGCAACAGAAAACAACTTTGAATGAAATTAACAATAAGGTTACTGCAACTGAGAGGCCTTGAAAAAGAATGCAGTGGAAAGAGAAGTAATATTAATAATGCATAGTGATAAAGGTTAAGAAGCAAACATTACCTTATCACGGCTCTAATATAAATGCTAAGATGAGTCTTAGAGAATTAAACTTAATTTTGCTATCTACCCTTTAGTATTGTATACTTTAAATAAATCTAGTCACTTTAGAACTTTTTAAAGTCTGTTTGTATTTCAGGATTGAGGAGTTATTGTTGTTTACATTTGGACTGTTATCCTCATCATTGTTTCAGCTACTGTGCCATCTAGCCTTCAGGTGCTTGTCCACCAGGGTAACCTTTCAAACTGAAGCCTTTATTTAATCTATGGGGTTGATTGTTCTTGTTCCTCTGTCCATATCTAGGGATATCTCATCTTGTTCTTATTTAGTACTATTGAGTTTCCACTGAATCAAAGTCTGCACTACCCAGCCCAGGGATTGAACTTGAAATTACTATATCACCAAATTCACAAACCAATCCTTTAATTCAGTAGGCTCTTGTTCTGTTTTAAAGTTTTCATGTTCAAAATTTAAAACTGATTAATGTATCCTGCATTTCAATGACTGGTCTTTGAAAATTTCATTGCAATTAGTCAAAATTATGCATTACCTCAATGTAAAATAGTAAAGATTGGTATTATGTAGATATTTTGAGGAATATTTACTTAGAAATACTAAAAAGATGACAATCATTATGAAAATTACTCTTCACAGAATCTCATTTCTTTTTTCATTTTTTATTTTGTTTTTTGTGTTGATGATAGGGGATTACCATGTTTCTGCTGCTTCGTTTTACAGTATACTTATTTAGGGTAGAGAAAAAACATAAAGATCTTAGTGATTATACAAGTGAATAAAGTTATAAAATGGACTGAAATGTAACATCAACAACATCACCAGAAACAAAACCTGAAATGATCAATGTAGATTTGTACGATGGGAACTGTGACAAGAAATAATCTTGTTTTTTTTTTTTGTTTTTTTTTGTTTTTTTTTTGTCCCCCCCCCCCCAAAAAAAAAAAAATTTTTTTTTCATTATTTTTATAAAATGTTATGTCTCAAGTCCAGCAGTATTAATCCTGTGTATCATATTCTGCTTGGGCACTTGTATAGTCTCTATGCCTTAGCTGTGCTATTTACATATCACTACAATTATAGATTAAGCACTCAAGATCATGAATATTAAAATAATGTTTAATTAACTTTTATAAACTTAATAGGGAATCCAGTTTTCTATATAAATTCATTGTAAATTGATCTCCTTGCACAAGCCTAAAGAAATATGCTCATATGACGTGATTTCTTAGTGTCAAAAAAAATAATGAATTTTTTTAAATTTGTAATCTGCAGCATTTAATCGATAGTAATATATGATAAAAAATCCAGATTATGAATTTCAAATTTAAAAAATTTTTTACACTTATGTCTTCTGAACATATTTTGTTTTGAATTTTGCCAGGGGATCAATTTACAATAAATTTATATAGCAAACTGGATCCCCTATTAACTTTTATAAAATTTCATATTATATATATATATATATATATATATATATATAATCTGGCCAAAAAATGTATACAAACTTCAGGAAAGGAAAGACTTGTCTTTCATAGTTTTATCAAATTGCGATAACACTGACACTGCCATACATAAACTTTATGGAAATACTGACTTTTTCTTTCAACAAGACAATGCACCTCCACACTACCAGCAAAACGTGCAAACTTATCTGAATGAGAATTTGCAAGAGGACAAAGAGGTGTAATTGAGTTCCCCTGACATCCTCCTGATTTAACACCTTCAGGCTTTTATCTATGAGGGAACCCTAAAGTATGTTGCATATTGCAGAAAATTGACTACATTAGGAGACCTGTGACAAGAAATTGAAAATGCATGTGTAGCAATGTGACTGGACACTTTGTCCAACGTTGCCCAAGCAGTAGTTTGCCGTAGTAATAAATGTCTGGAAGTTAATGGCTCCCATCTCTTGTGATTGTAGAGTCCAAAGGTAACTTGTAGTAATCTTATGATGTCTGAGTAAATTTAGTATTACAATATGTATGCAAGTTTTTACTTTCCTGAATTGTGTATACATTTTTTTTTTTTTTTTTTTTTTTTTTTGATGAACTATGTATATGACCTGAAGTGCTTACTCTATAGTAACATGAAAAAAAAAAAAAAAAAAAAAAATTATTTCTGTTCACAGTGCTTATTGTACAATATCACCAATATCAGTTAAAAAAAATAAGTATCAAATTTACATATAAGCAACTTTTTTTTTTTTTTTTTTTTTTTTATTAAGGACCTTTATTGAACTGTCAGTTTCTAAAAATAACAATTTGGAAGTCTTTATTCTAATACAAAATTGCAATATTTCAGCACATATTTTTCTATCATAATTCTTTGAATAATTTTAAGTATCTTTATTTTCACTCATTAAATAGCAATAAATTTACATTAGCTTCATTCTTGGTTTTATTTTCTCTTTCATATTTTTCTTCCTTAATAATTGTTATATTCTTTGCTAATAGGAATATATACTTGGAAAACATGGTAGATAAAATAAGTAAAGGTTTATTGTAAAAACCAATACAATAAGAATAAAGATAATAGTTATGCACAAGGTCACTGCAAGTTAATCCAAGAGTGACTGCTACTATTGGAAGGTTGGTAGTTCTCGCGCAAGTCTGAGTCATACTCAACAGATCCCAGCTAGACTCTGTAGTCTGTTGACTTAACAGATACTTATAGGTAGTTACTACCTATAGTGTAGTCACTCATGGGGATGAGAGGTTATTCCATTACATCACCTCCGCCCGAACTGAAATTTTCCACTAGAAAATTTAGCTTTCTAATACTTTCTCTTTTTCGGTTCTGCACTTAACCGCACTGTGGGTTTTCTTTTCCTCATACTCTTTTGAGACAAATAACATCTCGATCCTACAGGCAAAGCTGGTGTAGAGGTATCCATGTGTTCTGGTATGTTAGTGGGTGGTGTTATTTCAAACGTGTTGTACAAGACATCCATTGGAGTTCCTTCATCATCCTGTTGAACAATTTCAGAGTATCTTGGTCTTAAACTGGTTTACGTGCCTTTTGTATACACATCTTTTTCCTTTCATTACTCTTCCAATTCTATCTGAAGTAATTCCATCTTCCCAAAAACATTTTCCACCTCAGTAGTTCCTAAAGAAAACTTTGTCAAGGCATATACTTCTTTGCACAGAAATTCTCTTTGTTATGCATTTTCTTTTTTGGACAAGGCAACAGTCTGTCGAATATTGATCTTTCTTTCTCACAAACATCAATTCAGCAATAATTAACTTCTCCATTCTCTTGACACACACACACACAATTTATAAACTTTATATTTGAATTGTTTTTAAAGTCTGATTTGGCCTTCATGGTCTTGACAGTTTCTTTGATGCCATTTTTTTAAGGACTCACCAAAAATTAAGCTACTTCTAACATTGACAACCAGTTTGACTTTTTCTAACTAGAATGGCTGGAATTCTGCAATGCTGAATGGTTAGTAAATGAATCAAAATATCTACAAGGAATAATGCCAAAACCACCACTAGAATTTTTAATGATCACCATAATGATGTTTTTGCCTATATGCCATATCCTCATACCAACTAATGAAAATGTCTTTGCTCTTGTGTGATGCTAGAATTTTATTACATTAGAATCACTTTAAAATTCTCTTTTGTTTTGTCATAAAGTTGACATTACCAAATCTTAATAACTCCAACTCATTGGCTGTCTTCATCAAACATATCTGCAGAGTTGTTGAATTTTTGCATTCATACAAAAGTCAACAATAATAATCTTCTTTGATTGATTTTGTAATGGCAAAGACCATAATAAAAAGAAATATTGTTTAATCAGCATTTACTTGACCATGTTGTTATGAGAGAAATGTTCAAGTATATAACCTTGCATTGTTCTTAATCTTTTCCAGGAATATAGTACAGCATTGAAGGTTAAACCCTCCCAGCGACGGTGGAACCCAGGTTTCCAGCCTGATATTGTATGCCTACTAGCATGGATTGATAATGAGCATCCTGGCAATGTGACTAGTATATGTATTAACTCTTCCTATGGCTTGTAAGTAAAGAAGCTCTGTTTCATGTGCACGCACACACACATACACAGATGCACTTTTTAGAAGGCTCTCTCCCTCACATATATATTTTAAGATATTTTTATGTTTATACATTCTTTTTATAGATACAGATATTTAAGTAAATGCTCTGTTTTTATAATAAACAGTATTAATAACATTTACCGGCTTGAATGTCTGAGAAATCTTCATAGAAAATATTTGTTCTCCAACAGGAATCGAACCTGTATCCTATATGGAACTGTCATTTAGCCTGACGTGCTTTAACACATCGAGCAATGGAGAATCGTTAGATTAGCAAGGTTAATTTTAGTGTCTTTATATATATATATATATATATATATATATATATATATGACAGACTGGAAAATTTACCAGTTTGTCATATTTTCTAAATATTGTTGATATGTAAAATTATACAAACTTTTATATATATACATATATATATAAAATTTTTTGTGTGTATATATATATATATATATATATATATATATATATATATATACACACATACACATCATTTTGTGTGTGTGTGTATATATATATATATATATATATATATATATATATATATATATATATAAAATTTTTATAATTTTATATATCAATAATATTTAGAAAAGTATGACAAACTGGAAAATTTTCCAGCTTGTCATATATATATATATATATGAGGGAGAGAGCCTTCTAGAGACAGAGAGAGATTGATAATTGCTAGTCATGATTATATATGAAGAGTAGTGAAAAGTTTTCAGTCAAATTCACTTTCTAGAATTTACCAAATGACAAAGCCACTTTTTTTTTTTTTTTTTTTTTATTTTAATTTTTTTATTGGACTTTTTGTTCAAACTAAGTACTTTTCAGCATCTAACATTACGTGTGTAAAAATAATTACACTCTATAATCATCTGAAACTTACAGCCATATTATATATTATGTTGAAACATCAGTTCCCATATGATCCCTGAAGTTAAGCAGTATCAAACCTTGTCAGTATCTAGAAGGGTGACTGCTTGGGAACATCACATGCTGTAAGCTTGTATGTGCAGGTGGT